>SJXQ01008661.1:44434-136512 GCA_006408695.1 Aepyceros melampus
ACGGTCGCGGCCACAGTTCTGGGGGCTTCTGACGGGCTGCTTGAATCAGTGCCAACAGTGGCTGCGACATCCGCACCCAGACTCTCCTCTGTGCCCACGGCTGCGTGTGCGCCCAGCTGTGGCTGCCCCGCCTCCAGCGCGGCTCTGTGATATGGGCTGCAGCGAGCCCCCGGCACCACCGGAAACCTGGCAGCCTCCACAGCAGCCCTCTAACGTGCCTCTCTACCCGGCCAGGGGGCAAGCCAGCGTATGTGCCCCTCGTGAGCGGAGCCCAGGCTTCCCACAGCCCTCCCGGAAGTCCCAGGGGACCCCCAGAGAGCCGAGGAGGCTTGTCATTCTCCTCGTGGCAGACCAGACTGGGCACCCAGTCTGTGTCTGTCACAGCTCACTCCCCAGGCGGAGCCCGCGTATTCTCCCTTTTCCTCTGAAGCCCTTCCTAGAGGCACACATGCTGACCTGATTGCTTGTCTTTCCTTCCTGCCAGTCACCAGTGGCTCTTTCTTACAGCTTGGTTTGTACTGGAGTCTTTCTGCCATTTCTGAGTTAGTTTTTAGTGAGGCTTGTTCTCAGGCAGATGTACTCTTGATGTGTTCATTCACGGTGGGGAGGTGAACTCCATGTCCTCCTACTCCACCATCCTAATCGATCCCCCAAGAGATGGCCAAGAATCACCGACTTTAGTTGGTGGGTTCTTACGGTTTATATATGAGGCTTCAACGTCATTTATTCAGTCAACACACATCTTGAAGTGTCTGCATGTGCGTGTCTGTGTGCTCAGTTGTGTCTGCCTCTTTGCGACCCCGTGGACTATAGCCTGCCAAGCTCTCCCTGAAGTATCTACTATGAGGAAATCAAGAATGCTGAAATAAGTGTACTGGCCAGGACCCAAAGGGCAGTAGTCAATTGCATTTCACCACGAACACAATTAATGTGTGTTTCTCTGGATGAGAATGATCTGAATTATTATTATTATTTTTTACCATTTTACAGAGTGGTAAGATAGTTCAAAGACAATGAAAGACAGAGGCAATCCAGAAAAGTATGTTAGACTAAAGACTCAAGAATATTTTCTGCCCATTTCAAAGACTTTCACAACTTTTCCTGGAAATTTATCATATTAACATACAACTGGAGAAGTGCAGCAGATGGATGCCAAGATAATGGAGACATGGAAGTCCAGAAGCAATAGAATTACTCCATTTGAAAGATGGGTTTCAGAACAGGAAGAAATAGCAGTGAGGAACTGTTGTACAGAAAGAGAAAGAAGTATAGTGAGTGATAGTGGAAGCACATATTGTGAGTCAGCTTAAGTGGAGCGCCTGCGTGGGGCATTCAGTGATTATTAATAGGTGACTGAGAGTTCACTATAGATCACGGGTATTCTCCTCAACCTGTCAGCCCAAACCTCCTGTGCATGCATGCTAAATCGCTTCAGTAGTGTCTGACTCTGTGAGACTCCATGGACTGTACATGGGATTTTTCCAGGCAAGAATACTCGAGTGGGTTGCCATGCTCTCCTCCAGGGAATCTTCCCGACCTGAGGATTAAATCTATGTCTACTGTGGCTCCTGCATTGCAGGTGAATTCTTTACCACTGATCCTCCAGGGAAGCCCCCAAACCTCCCAGACAGAAGCAGATACAAGCCCAAGCATCCTCCTATTCAAGCGCTGCAGTTTACCAGGTACTCCTTGCTTCACTCCTGGCAACAGCCCCATAGCTGAGCTTCTTAGCTTCAGATTGGATTTCCTTTTTGAACTCAACTTCCTTGGCTTTGACCTTTAGTTCTTTCTGAGAAAACTCACCTTTCTCTTTTTTTAAAGGTCATTCCTGGTGCTCCTGTTCTGACTGGAGGCTCATTTCCAATCACTGAGCCTCTTGGATGAGGCTGGACATGGTCCCCCCCACCCCCATCTTTCACCTGGTGAATTCAGAAAATAGAGATGAACTTCAGGCTTCCCTGGTAGCTCAGACAGTAAAGAATCTACCTGCAATTCAAGAGACTGGGGTTCGATTCCTGGATCGGGAAGATTCCCTGGAGAAGGAAATAGCTACCCACTCCAGTATTCTTGCCTGGAGAATCCCATGGACAGAGGAGCCTGGCAGGCTACCATCCATGGGGTCACAAAGAGTTGGACAACACTGAGTGACTAAGACACTTTGCAGGCTTTTGGAGATGCTTCAAACACCATGTCTTAAGAATAATTCCATTTAATTCTTTCTGGTCCAGATCTTGTTTTAAACCCAAATGTCAGTTGAGCTGTCTTTGGAGATCCAAATGAAAAGACCTGAATTCCATTCTGTCTACAGATAGCTCTTCATCTTTTCCAATCTCTGAAGGGAGTTTAAAGGTGAAGGAAGATGGATTCCTTTAAGACTTTTTCAACTGTCTCTAAATCTTCTATTGCACCTATGCAAGTTTGATTTATAAATTGTCACAGTGCTTGGCTAAACCTCATCTTTGTTCTGTTCCATGTTGAGTCACCTCCTTCCTGGATTTCCATCAAAAATCTCCACTCACATAAGATCTAAGTGACTAAATCTGACTTCACTGGTTGCTTGGTCTGATGGTGATAGGGATTCTATAACAACAGTGCAAATCCCTTAAAATTGAATTCTAGTCACCAAAATCCTTTCTTTAAATGTCTTTTAGCTACTCTGTCAAGCTGCTTGGGTATTTTCTCTCTTTCTTTCCCATTTCTTCATCTTTTTTCTTGTCTTCCCAGAAGGAAAAAAACCCAAAGCTTTCTCCATCTTTTTGATCTTAGCCAAAAGGCCAAGAAGCAATTTTCTCCATCTTCTTTTGCAGCATTACCCAACTCATTCCAACCCACTCCAGTATTCTTGCCTGCAGAATCCTATGGACAGAGGAGCCTGGAGGCCTACAGTCCATGAGGTCACAACGGGTAAGACATGACTGAAGCATGGCATGGCCAGCTCATTCCCAACTCCTTTCTCTGCTCCCAAGTTCAAATCCAGACCGTCTTTCTCATGATGAAGACTCATGTGCCCAACACCGTTCTTAGCTGCAGGTAACAAAGATGGATTCTGGATGAATTAAGCAAAAGAGCGTATTGAGGGGAAAGGAAAGAGCTCAAGAACTGACAAGGCTATGGGAGATGCAGGCCCAGGAAATGAACAGGCAAAAATGAGAAGACTGGGAGACCAGAGTGAAATCATGTAGAGCCACTGCTGGATGGCAGATGGCCCGCTGGCAGTGCCGCCGCCACCGTGGGTCTGCTGTGACACCAGCTCCCTGTAGGCTGGTCCTGGCTCCCATGGGACCCATACACATAGAAGGGGTTTATGATCCTGGAGAACCAAAGACAGTGACCACTGGCCACCGTGGCTCATTAAAATGCTTTGGTAAAAGAAGAGCTGTCAATTCTGCATCTCTTGCTATCTGTCCATCTCTCCTCTCACCCAAGATTCTGTAAGAGATGTCTTCCTTGACAGAAAACTTTCCCACCACGGGATCTAATTTGTGTTCCTCCTTTGCTGCACACTTGAGGCTAATACAACGTTGTAAGTCAACTATGCATGCATGCATGTTAAGTCACTTCAGTCTTGTCTGACTCTTTGTGACCCTATGGATTGTAGCCTACCAAGCTCCTTTGTCCATGGGATTCTCCAAGCAAGAACACTGGAGTGGGCTGCCATGCCCTCCTCCAGGGGATCTTCCCAACCCAGGGATTGAACCTGCATCTCTTATGTCTGCCTGCATTAGTAGGTGGATTCTTTATCACTGATGCCACCTGGGAAGCCTCAAGTCAACTATACTCCAATAATATTAAAATTAAAACAAATAAGAAAGATTAAAAATAAAAAAATTAAAGTAAGCAGTTCTTCTGTGTCTCCTATCTGCCTCTAAGAAGGAAGAATTGGCCACAATCATTTTCTTTCTTTGTTTTGACTACAATCAGTGTGTGTTTTAAGTATTCTGTTGCCCATGACTCTATTTTTACCTACTCCAGTCTCCATGAGAACCCTATGAAATAAGTGCTATTATTCCTATCTTACACATGAAAAATCTAAGCCTTGGGAATATTATATGATTCCACCAAGGGTAAACAGCTAAAAAACTGGAAATGGATTTCAAACTCAAGGTTGTCTGATTCCAACGTTCATGTTCTTTCTTTAAAGTCATTTTAAATTAGTCAAAACTATGCAACGACTTCCCTGGTGGCTCAGAGGTTAAAGCGTCTGCCTCCAATGTGGGAGACCTGGGTTCGATCCCTGGGTCGGGAAGATCCCCTGGAGAAGGAAATAGCAACCCACTCCAGTATTCTTGCTTGGAGAATCTCTGGACTGAGGAGCCTGGTGAGCTGCAGTCCATGGGGTCACAAAGAGTCGGACATGACTGAGTGACTTTACTTACTTACTTACTTATGCAACATGTGTCAAAACTATGCAAATATGCAAAATTTGACAAAAATATGTTTCCCATCATCATAATTCTGTCCTAATTTGCTTAGAAATGGATATCAATATTCAATGGATATTTTACAATGACTATGCAAATTCTGTTGACAGTTAAGCCATGTAGTATACTATAATGCTATTGTAAGTGACACTATTTCTTGGATATCATTTTCTATCTGTTGTTTGTAGAAATGCCAGGCTGGACGAAGCACAGCTGGAATCAAGATTGCTGGGAGAAATACCAATAGCCTTAGATATGCAGATAACACCAGCCTTATGGCAGAAAGTGAAGAGGAACTAAAGACCCTCTTGATGAAAGTGAAAGAGGAAAGTGAAAATGTTGGTTTAAAACTCAACATTCAGAAAACTAAGATCATGGCATCCAGTCCCATCACTCCCTGGCAAATAGATGGAGAAACAATGGAAACACTGACAGACTATTTTCTTGAGCTCCAAAATCACTGCAGATGGTGACTGCAGCCATGAAATTAAAAGATATTTGCTCCTTGGAAGAAAAGCTATGACCAACCTAGACAGTGTATTAAAAATCAGAGACATTACTTTGCCAACAAAGGTCCGTCTAGTCAAAGTTAATCGTTTTTCCTGTAGTCATGTATGGATGTGAGAGTTGGACTATAAAGAAAGCTGAGTGCCAGAGAATTGATGCTTTTGAACTGTGGTGTTGGAGAAGACTCTTGAGAGTCCCTTGGACTGCCAGGAGATCCAACCAATCCATCCTAAAGGAGATCAGTCCTGAATATTCATTGGAAGGACTGATGCTGAAGCTGAAGCTCCAATACTTCATGCACCTGATGCGAAGAGCCAATCCATTGGAGAAGATTCTGACACTAGGAAAAATTGAAGGCAGGAGGAGAAGGCACTGACGCGATGGACATGAGTTTGACAAGCTCCAGGAGTTGGTGATGGACAGGGAAGCCTGGTGTGCTGCAGTCCATGGGCTCGCAAAGAGTCAACTGATTTTTGTGATACTGACCACATATTCAGCAACCTTGCTGTATTAACTTATTAATTTCCATATCTTACAGGTATTTTCTTTGGCTTCTCTACATATCTTTGAATAGTGGTGGTTTTTCTCTCACTTTCTAATCATTGCTACTTTTTTCCTTAAATTTTTTTGAGATATAATTAATAGACAATAGCATATATACATATGTTATTTGTAGAACATATATAAAAGTGTGTTTATATAAAATATATAAATTCATATACAATGAATAAGTTTTAAGTGTACAATTTGGTGAACATGGACAAATGTGTGTACCCAGGGGTATTACACCAAAGAAGATATAGAACCTTTCCTGTCTCCCTGGCTAGCCAGTAATGTCCCACATCTTTAACCCCAGGAAAACATTGATCTGTTTTTCTTTTCTAGAATTTTCTGCCTTCATCATCCTTCTCATTTATGATGTTGGTTTTTTAACCTTCTATTTTTGTTCATTCTTGCCAGGAGTTTATCAGTCATGTTAGTCTTTTCAAATAATAAACTCTGGACACTGTGGATTCTGCTGTATGTCTGTTTTCTATTTCCTTGGTTTCTGCTCTGTTATTTCCTTCTTAGGATTTAATTTACTGTTTCTTTTTGTTTTTTTTCAAACTTTTTGAAATTGATGCTTAAATCATTGATTTTAAATGTATTATCTTTTTCTGATAGACTATAAATTACCCTCTAAACATAACTTATCTACATTCTTGAAAGTTTGATATGTCTTATTATTATTAATTTCAAGATTTAAAAATTTTTTAATGTGATTTCTTGTTTGACTTGGGAGTTGATTCAAAAGAATACTTTCTTATCTTCAAATATAAGATTATTTCCTAGTTATCTTTTTGTTATTAATTTCCAGCTCATTTCTACTATAGTCAGACTATACTATTTGTGATTTTAATCTCGAAAAAACTTTAGGTGTGCTCTATTTAAAAATGTTGGCAAGTGCTTCCCATGTATGCTTGACAGCATGTGTACTATGCAGCTATGGTTTGTATCATTCTGTGTAAGTAAATTAAATGGGTTGTGGTTATCATGTCATCAAATCTTTTATATTTGTACTGCTTTTGTCTATTTGTTCTATCAATTACTGAGAAAGCTGATTAATAGCCACCATTTTGAAACTTCCCTGATGGTCCAGTTGTTAAGACTTTGCCTTCCAATATAGGGGTTGCAGGTTCAATCCCTGGTCAGGGAGCTAAGATTTCACATGTCTCATGGCCAAAATATCAAAACACAATACAGAAGCAATATTGTAACAAACGCAATAAAGACTTTAAAACTGGTCCACATCAAAAAAATCTTAAATAAAAGAAAACGCTCCAGCATTTTGATTTTGGATTTGCTTATTTTTTCTGTTTAGATCTGTTTATTGTTTCTTCTCTAGATGTCTTGAGATCATTTATTTCATGTTTGTTTATAAATACTACATCTTCCTGGTAAATAAAACTTTTATTTCATAAAGTGACCCTATTCCAATTAGTAATTTTCTTGTTTTAAGGTCTATTGGTGAGCGAGTTAAGGGGAAGGAAGACCAGAGGTCCCTAAGCAGCAGGGGGAAATAAACTGCAAGTGGCTGACTTTTTCCCTTCTCTACACAAAGTTAAAAGAGGCTTCCTTTAATTCTGTGTTGACAATACCTGGTTCAGCCTGAGCTTTTCTCACACCTTGAGCTAACCAATGCATATTTCTTATGGAAATATTTTCTCTTAAGCAATGTTCGTGAAGCTACATATTTGCTTTGGAGTCTGCCTTTCTTCAAAATGGTTCTGCCTAAGACTAACTTTTTTCTTTTCTCAAACCTTGGGCTGGTAATGACTCAACAGCCCAGTATTCATGTCAATTGTTTTATGGCCGATGATGACAACCTCATACCATTCTATCTCAAAAATACATATTGTGGAAGACAGGCCTGGTGAAACTCCCTCAGCCTTGAGAAGTCTCTTATCTGATTACTAGCTCTTTAACAGACATAAAACACTTTACTAAAAACTAGCAGGGGAGCATTTTCTGTCCCCTTCTTGTGTCTATGTCAGAAGCTCTCCCTATCTCTATTATACTTTAATAAAACTTTGTTACACAAAAAGCTCTGAGTAGTCAAGCCTCATCTCTGGCCCCAGATTGAAATCCCTCCTCCAGAGGTCATGAATCCCAGCATAGCACACGGCTCGCAACAGCAACCTTTCACTGGGTCACACCAGTTTCTTTTAAAATACAACTTGTTGAGGTGTAATTTCATACAATTAACTCACCTTTTATAAGTATGATTGCTGTTTTTCAGTCGTTCAGTCCTGTCTGATTGCAACCCCAGGCTGCAGCATGCCAAGCTTCCCTGTCCTTCACCACCTCCTACTGGTGTCCATTGAGTCAGTGATGCCATCCAACCATCTTGTTCTCTGTCATCCCCTTCTCCAAACTTTGATAAGTATACAATTTAATTAATTCAGAAAAAATTGCATATAGCTATGTATGCACTACTGTCATCAATATAGAGAACTTTTCCTTCAGTTCAAAATGATCCCTCTTGTCTCCTTGGAGTCAATTCTATCTAAATACTTGCCCCACCTTTTTCTCTTCTTTACTACTTTCTTTAAAAAATTATTGCAATCTCCTCTCCTATTAGCATGTTATTATAATTTACTTGGGCTTCCTGGGTGGCTCAGTGGTAAAGAATCCATTCGCCTGCCAATGCAAGGAGACATGGGAGACATGGGTTCAACCCCTGAGTTGGGAAGATCCCCTGGGGAAGGAAATGGCTATCCACGCCAGTATTCTTGCCTGAGAATTCCAAGGACAGAGGAGCCTGGAGGGCTACAGTCCATGGGGTCCCAAAGAATCCAACACAACTGAGCATGCATGCATAATTTTCTTAATGTATTGTAACTTTTACACTATGCATAATTGTTATATAAATTGCATATAATGAGCTTTACTAAAGAAGTAATAAACTACTGACATTTTCTTTTATTGGTTACTCTGAGCTTTATATGTTTTTATGACTTACAAAATCTGATATAAATAATTGTCTTTATCATGTTCCAGTCCATATAAGGATGGTAAAACTCTTTACCTGCACTTACCTATTCTACCTATACCTGACAAACCTGTTATAGAACAAACCCCATAAGAAATTTTCTACTTATTTATCCATTTATTCATTTAGAATTACACATAATTATTTTCTCTTCCATACAGCTTCTATTTGTGACCATTTTCCTTCATTTTGGTATTTCTTTTAGTCTGTTGATGACAAGTTTTATTTTTGCCTAAAAGTAGCTGAGCGCCAAAGAATTGATGCTTTTGAACTGTGGTGTTGGAGAAGACTCTTGAGAGTCCCTTGGACTGCAAGAAGATCCAACCAACTCATTCTAAAGATCAGCCTTGGGTGTTTTTTGGAAGGAATGATGCTAAAGCTGAAGCTCCAGTACTTTGGCCACCTCATGCGAAGAGTTGACTCATTGGAAAAGACTCTGATGCTGGGAGGGATTGGGGGCAGGAGGAAAAGGGGATGACAGAGGATGAAATAGCTGGATGGCATCACCAACTCAATGGACGTGAGTTTGAGTGAACTCCAGAAGATGTGATGGACAGGGAGGCCTGGTGTGCTGCAATTCATGGAGTCACAAAGAGTCGGACACGACAGAGCGACTGAACTGAACTGAACTGGTCTTCATTTTAATCTTTTTTTTTTTTTTTGAAGGGTATATTCCCTGGGAAGAAGATGATCCAAGCCTGTGGCCCAACCAGTAATGTTGAAGAAGCTGAAGTTGAATGGTTCTATGAAGACCTACAAGACCTTTTAGAATTAACACCCAAAAAAGATGTCCTTTTCATTATAGGGGACTGCAATGCAAAAGTAGGAAGTCAAGAAACACCTGGAGTAACAGGGAAATTTGGCCTTGGAATACAGATGAAGTGGGGCAAAGGCTAATAGAGTTTTGCCAAGAAAGTGCACTGGTCATAGCAAACACCCTCTTCCAACAACACAAGAGAAGACTCTACACATGGACATCACCAGATGGTCTTTTTAATGGCTGAGTAATACTCCATTGTGCATATGTACCACAGCTTTCTTATCCATTCATCTGCTGATGGACATCTAGGTTGCTTCCATATCCTGGCTATAAGCAAGGTGAAAAGACAGCCTTCTGAATGGGAGAAAATAATAGCAAATGAAGCAACTGACAAACAACTAATCTCAAAAATATACAAGCAACTCCTGCAGCTCAATTCCAGAAAAAGAAACGACACAATCAAAAAATGGGCCAAAGAACTAAATAGACATTTCTCCAAAGAAGACATACAGATGGCTAATAAACTCAAAAGCTTTTGCACAGCAAGGAAAACCATAAATGAGATGAGAAGACAACCCTTAGAAAGGGAGAAAATATTTGCAAATGAACCAGCTGACAAACAGCTCATGTAGCTCAATATCAAAAACAAAATGGAACAAAAATATGTCTCTACTTGTAAAGAGGACCTCTAAAAAAGTTTTGGTTCAATGCATGATACTGGATGCTTGGGGCTGGTGCACTGAGACGACCCAGAGGGATGGTATGGGGAGGGAAGAGGGAGAGGGGTTCAGGATGGGGAACACGTGTATACCTGTGGTAGATTCATGTTGATGTATGGCAAAACCAATACAATATTGTAAAGTAATTAACCCCCAATTAAAACAAACAAATTTATATTTTAAAAAATTAAAAAATAAAAGGCAAAAAAAGTAATTAAGGTTAAATGGCTTTCCAGATGGTGCTAGTGGTAAAGAATCCACCTGCCAATGCAGGTAGACATAAGAGATGAGGGTTCAATCCCTGGGTCCGGAAGATCCCCTGGAGAAGGGCATGAAAACCCACTCCAGTATTCTTGCCTAGAGAATCCCAGGGACAGAGGAGCCTGGTGGGGTACAGTCCACAGGGTCGCACAGAGTTGACAGGACTGAAGTGACTTAGCACGCATGCACGAGATCATAAGTGTGGAGACATGATCTGGTGGTTACTATCCTCATAAGAAAAGACACCGAGAGCTTGAGTGCTTGCTTGTTCTCTCTCCATCTGCTCTCTCCCTCTCTGTCCCACTTGCCTACAAAGAGGAGGTCATAGAGTACACAGCAAGATGGTGGCTGCCTACAAGCCAGCAGAAGGGACCTCACCAGAAACTGAATTGCCTGGATCTCGGAACTTCTAATCTCCAGAACTTTGAGAAAATACATTTCTATTCTTTAAGCCACTCAGTCCATCATATTTTGTATGACAGCCAGAGCTAAGACAGGAGCAAACACCTCGGATCCTTGGTCAGTAAGACCCTAAATGATGGGAACAAAAATACACATAGAGAGTTGTCCATATATAGATAGGGAATACAGGAATATAGATAGCTCAGCCTCAGCTGGATCTTTTAAAAAGGAAATGAAGAGCAGTATTTAAGCTGGTGGATTGGTGAAGAGGAGGTTAGATGAGAGAGCTTCTGTTGTTAATACATTTTTCACTCTTCCATAAAACTTTTGAAACCCTAAATCTACATGTAAAATTAAATTGTAAACAAATGGATGGTATGAGTATGGGCATTTTCCTGGTGAGAGTGTATATGGCTTTCATTACATCAGAAAGAGGTTTTTGATCCAGAAAAGATTAATCCTTGCAGTGGCCCACCCTCTGTTTTTGTTATTCAGGAACAGCCTGCTTCCACTATTACATTCCATATCCTTGAGACACAGCAGGAGTTTATGTCTGATAGGTTTTTCAGCCAGCTCATAGCACATCTCATAATGCCTGGTACATACTTTGTGCTCAATAAATATTAACCTGTTTTTAAGTTTTAAATTAATTTAAACCATTGTTTTTGAGTTGCACAGTTGCAGACTTAATGATTTAGCCAGATTGCTTTAGTTTCAGTTACTTTACTCTCCAAAAGCTAAATACGTTTATGATAACATACTGCTCACAGAGCTACTTGCAAATGGCAGCTCATCATCCTTTAAGGGGAAAAAACACTCTAATTCATTTTTTTAAAAAAGCTTGTTTTGGAATTTGTGAGAGGTGTTCCAGGGCTCTGTGGTCAGATTGTACTCATGTCTCCAACTGCAGTGCCGCACTCTAGATCCAGACTTGGCATTGATGTGTCATCGAAAATATTATCAGTGGTGAGGGACCTGTTGCTGAGAACTTTATTAACACAAATGAGGGTCCCTAGGATGAACTCTGAATAGGAAGTTTATTGATTACAAGCCTCCTCTGTCTAGAAATTTAAACAGCCCGGCGATTTAGATTCATTAGATTTGTGATTAAACCACTGAATAATACTTTCCTGTTACAACAATAATGGAAGAGTTGCTGGGCTTTGCTTCTCCTGCAACTTCCCACCAGAGCTGATGAACACAGCCAGGCAATGTGCTTGCAATTACGGCATGGTTGGTGGCTTGCTTCTCATGTGTGTGTTGGAGCAATGCAGGATGACACACCATCTCCTTAGTCTCAGAAGAATCTTACATTTTTTTCTTCTTTGGTGCTGAGAATTCCAGAATTATTGCCCAAGAATTAGATCATTACCAAGAACTTAGGGGTTATCTCATTCAAACTCCTACCTATTGTGGGAATTCCTTCTACCACTGTGTTTCAAAGATTCTTAAACTGCAAATCATAAAAGAAACAAATTTTGCGTGGCAACCAGGGATGTTCATATACACGTGCGCACACACATACTACTGACAGACCTTTTCAGGAAACAATACTTCTCCCTTCCCATGTATACCAATCGATTCAGTCTTATTCTAATTTCTTCTATTGTATTCTAATCATACATGATATAAAATGTATAAGATACAATAAATGTTAATGCTGCTTGGGTAACCACTAAATGAATTTCATGTCTCACTAATGTGTTGTGACTGCAGTTTAAAAACACAGGATCACAGAATTACCGGCGGATGTTTGGTCATGCTGTCTTCCTTTGAACAGTTCTAGCATCAGTTCAGTTCGTCACTCTGTCATGTCCGACTCTTTGTGACCCCATGGACTGCAGCACGCCAGGCCTCCCTGTCCATCACCAACTCCTGGAGTCCACCAAAACCCATGTTCATTGAGTCGGTGATGGTATCCAACCATTTCATCCTCTGCCATCCCCTTCTCCTCCTGCCTTCAATCTTTCCCAGCATCAGAGTCTTTTGTAATGAGTCAGTTCTTCGAATCAGGTGTCCAAAGTGTTGGAGTTTCAGCTTCAGCCTCAGTCCTTCCAGTGATTATTCAGGACTGATTTCCTTTAGGATGGACTGGTTAGATCTCCCTTCAGTCCAAGGAACTCTCAAGAGTCTTCTCCAACATCACAGTTCAAAAGCATCAATTCTTCGGTGCTCAGCTTTCTTTATAGTCCAACTCGCACATCCATACATGACTACTGAAAAACCACAACCTTGACTAGATGGACCTTTCTTGGCAAAACAATGCTCTGGTTTTCTATATGCTATCTAGATTGGTCATAACTTTTCTTCCAAGGAGTAAGTGTCTTTTACTATCAAGGATGCAATCACCATCTGGAGCCTAAAAAAATGAAATCTGTCACTGTTTCCATTGTTTCCCCGTCTATTTGCCATGAAGTGATGGGACCAGATGCCATGATCTTATTTTTCTTAATGTTGAGTTTTAAGCCAACTTTTTCACTCTCCTCTTTCACTTTCATCAAGCGGCTCTTTAATTCTTCTTCACTTTCTGCCATAAGGGTGGTGCCATCTGTATATCTGAGGTTATTGATATTTCTCCCAGGAATCTTGACTCCAGCTTGTGCTTCATCCAGCCCGGCCTTTCTCATGATGTACTCTGCATAGAAGTTAAATAAGCAGGGTGACAATATACAGCCTTGATGTACTCCTTTTCCTATTTGGACCCAGTCTGTTGTTCCATGTCCAGTTCTAACTGTTGCTTCCTGACCTGCATACAGATTTCTCACGAGGCAGGTCAGGTGGTCTGGCATTCCCATCTCTTTCACAATTTTCCACTGTTTGTTTGATCCACACAATCGAAGGCTTTGGCATAGTCAATAAAACAGAAGTGGATATTTTTCTAGAACTCTCTTGCTTTTTCGATGATCCAGCAGATGTTGGCAACTTGATCTCTGGTTCCTCTGCTCTTTCTCAATCCAGTTTGAACATCTGGAAGTTCAAGGTTCACGTACTGTTAAAGTCTGGATTGGAGAATTTTGAGCATTGCTTTACCAGCGTATGAGATGAATACAATTGTGTGGTAATTTGAGCATTCTTTCACATTGCCTTTCTTTGGGATTGGAATGAAAACTGACCTTTTCCAGTCCTGGGGCCACTGATAAGTTCTCCAAATTTGCTGGTATATCGAGTGCAGCAATTTCACAGCATCATCTTTTAGGATTTGAAATAGCTCAACTAGAATTCCATCACCTCCACTAGCTTTGTTTGTAGTGATGTTTCCTAAGGCCCACTTGACTTCACATTCCAGGATGTCTGGCTCTAGGTGAGTGATCATACCATCGTGATCATCTGGGTCAAGATCTTTTTTGTACAGTTCTTCTGTGTATTCTTGCCACCTCTTCTTAATATCTTCTGCTTCTGTTAGGTCCATTCCATTTCTGTGAAGGGGTTTTAATACTTTAAAAGCCGAATTCACGGGTGCATGACTCTTTAAGCAACTGGTTTTTAATAGTGCCTAACAAGCTGGTTTTAGCAAAGGCAGAAGAACCAGAGATCAAATTGCCAACATTCGCTGGATCATCAAAAAAGCAAGAGAGTACCAGAATAACATCTATTTCTGCTTTATTGACTATGCCAAAGCCTTTGACTGTGTGGATCACAATAAACTGTGGAAAATTCTGAAAGAGATGGAAATGCCAGACCACCTGACCTGCCTCTTGAGAAACCTATATGCACGTCAGGAAGCAACAGTTAGAACTGAACATGGAACAACAGACTGGGTCCAAATAGGAAAAGGAATATGTCAAGGATGTATATTGTCACCCTGCTTATTTAACTTCTATGCAGAGTACATCATGAGAAATGCGGGCAGGAGGAAGCTCAAGCTGGAATCAAGATTGCCGAGAAAAATATCAATAACCTCAGATATGCAGATGATACCACCCTTATGGCAGAAAGTGAGGAGGAACTAAAAAGCCTCTTGATGAAAGTGAAAGAGGAGAGTGAAAAAGTTGGCTTAAAGCTCAACATTTAGAAAACTAAGTTCTGGCACCTGGTCCTATCAATTCATGGAAAATAGATGGGGAAATAGTGTCAGACTTTAGTTTTTGGGCTCCCAAATCACTGCAGATGGTGATTGCAGCCATGAAATTAAAAGATGCTTACTCCTTGGAAGGAAAGTTATGACCAACCTAGACAGCATATTAAAAAGCATGGACATTACTTTGCCAACAAAGATCTGTCCAGTCAAGGCTATGGTTTTTCATTAGTCATGTATGGATGTGAGAGTTGGACTGCGAAGAAAGCTGAGCACCAAAGAATTGATGCTTTTGAACTGTGGTGTTAGAGAAGACTCTTGAGAGTCCTTTGGACTGCAGGGAGATCCAACAAGTCCATCCTAAAGGAGATCAATCCTGGGTGTTCATTGGAAGGACTGATGCTGAAGCTGAATCTCCAGTACTTTGGCCACCTCATGGGAAGAGTTGACTCATTGGAAAAGACCCTGATGCTGGGAGGGATTGGGGGCAGGAGGAGAAGGGGACAACAGAGGTTGAGATGGCTGGATGGCATCACCGACTCAATGGACATGAGTTTGAGTGAACTCCGGGAGTTGATGATGGACAGGGAGGCCTGACATGCTGTGATCCATGGGGTCACAAAGAGTTGGACATGACTGAGTGACTGAACTGAACTGAACTGAACTTAGTCTAGGCAGTCTAGACTAAGTTGAAGCAGTCTATGCTTTCACGAAATGTTCCCTCTAATTAGGTTTGAACCTGGACATGGCCTACACCTCATGATGTATAGAATGGAGTGGCCAGTAAGATAGGGAGAATTCTCCAGTAGAGGATTCTCCAATTCCCCTACAGGTAGGTCTCTTGTTCTATGAACGTCCCGGTACTAAATGACACTATTCTCAGTTGAAACTCTGTTTTTCTAATATAAAGATTCCCTTCAACTGTGTGGCCAATTGGATTAAATAAATATTAGGGATATTGATGACATGGGCAAGTGTCTACTTACACCATTTTTCATTTAGTTACTGTATTTATTTATAAAGCACATGAATGTATAAATAATATAGCATGATATGAACAACAGTACATAAAATGATACATCAGTTAAACATTTTTCTCTCCTCTCATCTTTCATGAAGCAGTTTTATTCAGTTCTCCATATGCATCTGTGGTGTAATTTCTTGGCCATCTCTAGACCCGCTTTGTGAGTTCTCTAAGAGGGATTTGCAGAGCACATCCATTCCATTCCCACCCAAGTTATCTGGAACTCAAAGCTTTTTGGATCCATGATGTTGTTACTGTAAATTTGATTCCAAGCAATTAGTATCCATTTGCACTGGGTTTCCCTCATTCTTCATGTGTAATATATGGGGTAACCACTTGCTAGGTTGTTTTTATAATAACTTTAATGGAGTCATAATTCACAAACCATACAATTCATCCCTTTAAAGTGCACAATTCAATGGTCTGAGTATATTAGAAGAGTTGTGAAACCATTGTTGTTCAATTTCTAAGTTGTGTCTGACTTTTTGTGATCCCATGAACTGTGGAACACCAGGCTTTCCTGTCCTCCACTATCTTCTGGAGTTTGCTCAAACTCATGTGCATTGAGCCAGTGATTCTCTCCAGTCCCCGCATCCTCTGTTGCCCCCTTTCCCTCTCGTCCTCCATCTTTAGAGCATCGGGGGCTTTTCCAGTGAGTTGGCTCTTTGCATCAGGTGGCCAAATATTGGAGCTTCAGCTTCAGCATCAGTCCTTCCAATGAATATTCAAGATTGATTTCTTTTAGGATTGGCTGTTTTGATCTCTTTGCACCAAGGGACTCTCTGGCACCACAATTTGAAAGCATCAGTACTTCAGTGCTCAGCCTTCTTTTATGGCCCAATTCTCTTTATCATGCAAAAAGAAGCTCTGTTCCCATTATCAGTCACTTTACAATTCTTCCCAACCTCACCTCCAGAGCCCAGGAAAGCACCAATCTATTTTCTATCTCCATGGACTTTATCCTGGATCAGTTCAGTTCAGTCACTCAGTTGTGTCCAACTCTTTGCAACCCCATGGACTGCAGCACTCCAGGCTTCCCTGTCTATCACCGGCTCCCAGAGCTTGCTCAAACTCGGGTCCATCGAGTTGGTGATGCCATCCAACCATCTCATCCTCTGCTGTCCCCTTCTCCTCCTGCCTTCAATCTTTCCCAGCATCAGGGTCTTTTCCAATAAGTCAGTTCTTCACATCAGGTGGCCAAACTATTGGAGCTTCAGCATTAGTCCTTCCGGTGAATATTCAGGACTGATTCTGGATACTTTGTATAAATATAATTATTCAATACGTCTCTGTGATTAGCTTCTTTGACTTCTGTTGTGTTCTCGAAGTTCATCCATGTTACAGCATGTATTAGTTTTTATTTTCTTTTCATTTAAATTTGCTTTTAAAGTCACTTTCAAATCATTTGTTTAAAATGATAACCTGTGCTACAATCTGGAAAATCACACCCCCTCCCCAGAAAGAATGACCAAATCTGCGTCAGATTCCTTTTCCTCCTTTCAAAAATGTAATGCTCTCAGATGACCTCCATCACTTTGAAAATCAGTGTTAATTGAGTCCATTTCAGGCCAATGTATCTTGACAAAGAGTTCTGCTTTGTTCCAAATGCAGTCATAAGATGGTCTCGCGTAATATGAGAGTCCTTGTAAGCCCTTGAAAACAGAGCTTCCTTTGTTCTGAGGAAAACCCCCATATCTTTAGATAAGTGTTGTATATGGTGGAAATCAAAGGGGTTGTATGATCTTGAAGTCATCTTGGTGCCAGAAAGTGGTATTTCTTGAACACTAAACAAAAGCCAGGTACTGTGCTTGGCACTCTCTCTACTTTCTCTGACTTCATCTTCACAACATCCTATGAAGCAGAAAGTACTTATTCATTGGATAAATAATGAAACTGAGGGTTCAGTTTGAGAACCAGGTCGCGATGCCTCTGGTTCCTCTTGCCTTTCCGCTGCATGTTAAGTCTTATCTCCTCTCCCACCTGCCCCACTTCTAGCAGCGTGCACTCCATCTGCTGTGAATTCCAGTCCAGAGTTCCATGTCTCCCTCCCTGAATGCGCAATGAACCTGGGTTTACACTTGCACTAGGAAAGATGCTTTACCTCCTGGGAGTGTTACTTTTTCCTCTAATGAGAGACTTAACTTGCAGTCTGCCTGCAATGCAGGAGACATGGGTTCCATGCTTGGGTCGGGAAGATCCCCTGGAGAAGGAAATAGCAACCCACTCCAGTATTCTTGCCTGAGAAATCCTATGGACAGAGGAGCCTGGTGGGCTATAGTCCACGGAGTAGCAAAGAGTCGGACATCACTGGGCAGCTAACACGCACACACTGATAAGTGTCTTGCCTAACACCAGCACTGGATTTTTTTTTTTTAGCCTCATCATTGTTTTTCAGTTCAGTTCAGTCGCTCAGTTGTGTCCAACTCTTTGTGGCCCCATGAATCACAGCACACCAGGCCTCCCTGTCCATCACCAACTCCTGATCATTGCTTTCAGTTGACTGCTGTTTTCATTGAAGTAAAAATAAACCTTATATTATTTTTGGGTAATTAACCTTACTATTTTTTAAATCATTTTTTCTTTTATATTTCCAACTTTGAGATATGATTGACACATAAAAATTATATACATTTAAGTTGTACATGTGATTTTTTAAGTGTACAGTGTGATGAGTTGACATACATATATATTGTGAAGTGATGACCAGAATCAAGCTAGCCCATGTATCCCTCATCACAAAGAGAAAAAGAGTTCCATGTCTCCAAATATTGTGTGTTATGATGTTCACGGGCCCTGAGGCAGAGGCAGAAGGGCTTGCTGAGTAGCCCTTGTGCTCTGTGACATTCCCCAGGCTTCCTTATAGCTAAAAGAGAGCCATATTACTGGTTTGGTTAAATGGCTGCGAATGGAAATGTCATTCCCAGTTGGTAGCAGTAAAGGACGGCATAAGCTCCCAAAGTCTCCTTTACCGCTGAGAGGACCCTGAAGTCACCCAGCTGAGACAGTATCATCATAACACGGTGGTGATTCCGTGAGATCAGGCTCTTGAGAGTGTCTGGGGAACAGAGTCTCCCCCACCAAGTTCTACTGGATGTACGGTATGCAAGAAATAAACGAGTGTGTGAATTTCATGGTAAATTAACAAATTAGTTACCAGAGCATGACCTTGATTCATACCTGTATCAGACTTCATTTCCTCTGAGTTTAACCAACTTCTATTGGGAACCCAGTGGACGGGCTAACAATACTGAAGACCTTGCTGAGTGCTGTGGTCTTTGAGTGAGTATGCAGAAGTCTCCATGTCTCCCTGCTGAACTCTCAACCAAACTAAAATAATTGTATCATGCTGATATACGGCAGAAACCAACATAGTGTTGTAAAGCCACTATCCTCCAATTAAAATTTTTAAAAAAAGAATGGTATAAAAAAAGAAATAATCATAAAAGGGTCATTAGACAGGGACCAGTATAACACTTAAGAAAGGCTAAACTGATAAAGCTGATATTGACAATCAGAAATTGGTATCCACAGAACACCCCTGACCTTATTCCCAGAATTGGAAAGACTGATCCCTCGAGTCACAGGAGCATTTTTGGCATGGAAGAGCAAAGCTCATTGCAGATCCCTCACTCTTATGAGGAAACAAAGAAGATCTGAACTACTCCATATGGCCAATTTTCCCTTCTAACCTCTCCAATTGGAGAAAGCAGTGGCACCCCACTCCAGTACTCTTGCCTGGAAAATCCCATGGAGGGAGGAGCCTGGTGGGCTGCAGTCCATGGGGTCGCTAAGAGTCGGACACAACTGAGCGACTTCACTTTCACTTCTCACTTTCCTGCATTGGAGAAGGAAATGACAACCCACTCCAGTGTTCTTGCCTGGAGAATCCCAGGGACGAAGGAGCCTCGTGGGCTACATCTATGGGGTTGCACAGAGTCGGACACGACTAAAGCGACTTAACAGCAGCAGCAGCAGCAGCAGCAGCAACCTCTCCAATTAGAAGACTCAATTCAGTTTTCCTGGGGAGGAAAGGATACAGCTGCTCTCCTAATAGTTCCCTCTACATGGAAAGAAGCATCAATTTACGGAGAAACTGCATTGGTCACAGGATATAAGGTGAGTATTAAGGTTAGAAACGTAAGACTCTGTTGAAAGATGATGCTTGGGGAATGAGGCAGGGGCAAGATCTCGAAGACCTTTGACATTATTCAAATAAGGGTGTGATGTGGTTGAATTTTTCCTTTGGCATACTAAGAACAAAATGGATTCAAGAAGAGATGGCATTTGATAGGAGTTAATGTAGATCTATCAAGAAAAGAAACTAAATCTTGGGACAGAATTTGGAATTCAAAGTTGTGTAGGTTGAATTTAAAGCCATTGGGCCGGGTGAGATCCTAGAAGGAGAGCATAAATTAAGAAGGCTTTGGAAATGCCTTGGAGCACTTCAAACCATTGGGAAGAAATTAACAAAGAAATCTGAAAAGGCGCAGCTAGTTAGATGGTTGGAACATCTGGAGAAGGTGAGATCGTGGACCCCAGTAGAAGCCAATGTTATATGACAAGGGAGGTCAAGTAGCACAAAAGGAAGTGACCAGTGAACTCAGCAATACGAGGTCACTACTGGCTTTCCAAAGGCAGTCCAAGTGATGATGGGGCAGGAAGCCTTGTGCGAATGTGCTGAAAAGACATGATGGCGAGAAGATTCAGCAGCTAAAGATAACTCTTTAAAGATGACCAGATAAATGGGCAGTGGTTGGAGGAAGATAGGCAGTCCAGAAAGATTATTTTATCTTTAAAATTGGTAGCAACGTGGGAGACCTGTGTTCCAACAAGGATGCACCAATAGAAGCTCTCCAAAGATGTTTGTTGAGCAACTGAGTTAAAATGGAATTTTAAAAATTAAATGAGGAGGGGGCGCATGCACAGACACAAAACAGAGAACCGTTCAGGGTGGAATAACCCACGGGTTCAGGGGGAAAAAGCCATTTGACTTCCCCATCTCAAACTCCCCCAACTCCAAAACACAACTCTTGATCTCTAAGGCTCTGATAATAAAGATAGGGACATGCACTGGGACAAAAATGTGATATACCTAAAGAAGGTGGAGAATAACAATAACAATGAAGAAGGAAAGGATGGTGATGTGATGATGACGATACTCACAGACGTTTATGGTTGTTGTTCAGTCGCTAAGTTGTGTCTGACTCTTTGTGACCCCATGGACTGCAGCACACCAGGCTTCCATGTCCTTCACTATCTCCTGGAGTTTGCTTACATTCATATCCATTGAGTCAGTGATGCTATCGAACCAACTCAACTTCTGCTGCCCCCTTCTCTTTTTGCTTTCAATTTTTCCCAGCATCAGGGTCTTTTCCAATGAGTCGGCTCTTTGCATCAGGAGGCTGAAGTATTGGAGCTTTAGCTTCAGCATCAGTCCTTCCAGTGCAATGGTAGAGAATAAAAATAACAACGAAGAAGAAGATGACAGTGATGTGCTGATGGGGGTGGTGATGATGGCAATACTCAGACGTTTATTGAGCACATACTGAATACCAAGTCATCGTGTCAGAACCGGACTTGCCTAATTTCACCTGCTCCTCAAAACAAGCCTTGTGAGTTAGGTACCTCTGTGGCTTCTGTTTACAGGTAAGCTTATTGAGATTTAGACATGAGAAACAACCTGCTCCAGATCACGTCACTAACAATAACTGGTGGAGCTAGGGTTCAATCCCCATTTGTCTAATTCCAGATCCTCTCACTCCTAATTCATGGGGAAAAAGTGAGTGTTAGTCACTCCATCATCTGACTCCTTGCCACGCCATGGACCATAGCCCACCAGGCTCCTCTGTCCATGGGATTTTCCAGGCAAGAATACTGGAGTGGGTAACCATTCTCTTTTCCAGGGGATCTTCCTGACCCAAGGATTGAACCCAGGTGTCCTGCATTGCAGGCAGAGTCTTACCATCTGTGCCAGTAGGGAAGCCCAGGAGATACATTATTGTAAGCATCTGGACAGGGAGGACCACCCGAAAGCTAGTCATTTTTCAGAGGATGGCTAAACAGGAGATCCCACAAGGTAAGCAAGCAGATCTTTGAGAAGCAGTTTTGGTAAACTGACTTCCATCTTTCAAGGAGAATTTATTGAAATTTCATAGAAGGTTCTTAAGTGAGATGGCTCTTTTGCATTTATTATACAGGTTCTAAAAATATGCCAGGTTTGATCTTCTACAAAATCACCTTGTAGAAGCTTCCTGCTTCTCTTCCTCCTCTCCCGACTCCCACCTTCTCCCTGCCTTTGACTGGAATGACTGCGGCCAAACCTCCCCCAGACAGTGCAGTTTCCAGCGGCCTTGACCCACCTTTTGTAGAGCTGCTTTCACTCTGCAAAGTCGAAACCCTACTGTTCTGAAAATAGAACACTGAGCCCTCTTTCTCTACAAATCCTTGTTAAGAGCCTGTCCGGGGATCCCCAAATAGCTTTGAAGCCACCGTGACCTATCCGTCAGTCGCCCTGGGGCAATGAAAGACGAAATGCACAGAGCATCCCAATGCAACAGTAAAAATGACAAGAGGTCCTGTGTGTTGAGCAGCTATTGCTCACTTGTGTGTGTATGTGTGTGTGTTTGCACGCGCGTGGTTGTGTATGTGCTTAATTGCTCGGTCATTTTTGACTCTTTGCAACACCATGGACTGTAGCCCACTATGGGGTTTCCCTTGAGATACCATCTTTATACATGGGATCTCCCAGGCAAGAGTATTGGAGTAGTTGCCATTTCTTACTCCAGAGGATCCTCCTGAAGACCCAGGTATTGAACCTGTGTCTCTCGTGTCTCCTGCATTGGCAGGCAGATTCTTTACCCCTGCACTGCCTGGGAAGTCCCAGTGAGCTGGCAAATGGGCTCAGCATCTTGGATATGTTGTCTGTGATTTCAAAATAATACCTCATTTACCTTAATTCTCAAATTAAGACAGTTTGAGTCCACTTGATTTCTGGGAAGTGGCCCTTCTCAAAGTGTCCCTGCCCATTTCCAAGAGGTCCAGGTGACATACATTTGCTCAGGGACATGACCCTGACTTTTTCCACCACAGGTTTCCTATGATACCTCCGTGCTGATTTCTTTGCTTCTAGCAGCCGGTGGGATAGCTTCTCTTCTGAGGAGAGTGGTGGCTGGTAATTATTCATCTCTTTCCCATTTTGGGATTGTTCTTCCTTCTGTTACACTCTCTGAGTCACAGAGCAGGACTGTGGATGATACCTAACAATCAACTGGCATCAAGCTGTGGGACAGAATTGGACTGAAGTTTCAGGGGTAGCAGAAGCACTGTGCAAGGCTGGTTATAACTTATAATTCCTCCCAAGTGGCTCTTTCCCACCCTAGGGTGTCTTCTTAGATCATCCCCTTGCTCCTCTGGGGGCCCATCCTCCACAAGCCTTGCCCTGCAGTGAACTTCCTATCACCACAAATGCTCCAGGCATCTTCACACTTAAGGCTCTGAGCCAAGCTCATCCTCGCCTAGCCTGAGACTTGTGCCCGGACAACCTTGGTTCTCTTCTCGACAACATCAGCTTCCCAGATGACAAACAGCGAGGACCTCAGTTCTATAAAAGGGAAACCAGCCTCCATAGATGTAGAGTCTGGCCTGATGGCCCCAAAGGGACGATCCCACACGAGACTGTCACTGAAAGATACAGCTCTTCAGTGGAAATGACAGCAGTGTTGGGGACAGCACGGTTCTGTCCTCTGCCATCATGTTTCTCTGTGGAGGAGCTCCACCATGGTGACCCTACTGCCTCTCACCCTACTCCCTGTCCAGGGTCAGAACCATGACCTATCTGATCAGCACTGCGGGAGAAGGAGCCCAGGCTGCCTCTCTCTGCCCCTGTTGCTTTGCACAAGAGCCCATTCAGGAACTAGTCTTCGGAGGGAGAGTCCTGAGGTGTCAGCTCAGCCATTGTTTCTGGGTTTGTCTAATTCTGGGTGAAGCATGAACAATAATGATCAATTTTTATTTCTATTCACTTTTCTTGTTCACTCGCTAAGTCATGTTTGACTCTGTGACCCCATGGACTGCAGCACGCCAGGCTTCCCTGTCCTTCACTATCTCCTGAAGTGTGTTCAAACTCATGTCCATTGAGTCAGTGATGTCATCCAATGGTCACATCCTCTGTTGTCCCCTTCTCTTTTTTTCAGGATTTTCTATCAGTTGCCTTCCAAATTCAAAAGAGGAAAAGAGTGCATGTCATACAGCTCCCTAAACCTAAACCCATGTGTTGGAGGAGAGTAGCCCAAGATTGCTGGATTCCACCTCAGTTCAAACCCTGTTGAGTCTCTTGGGGTCCAGCTGCTTCCTTGATCATATACCATTATATCAGTCAATCTCTGTAGGTGTGGAGATGAACTCAGTGTGGTCCTGGGCTCAAAAGTATGGTACTCAACTTGAGATGGCCCTCCATGATGCTTCTGTGGCATAAGCAAAATGCATCACCTCCATTCCATAGCATGGACCAAGGCTGTGTCAGGGTGACACACACACGTTAATGGCAACCCACTCCAGTATCCTTGCCTGGAGAATCTCATGGACAGAGGAGCCTGGTGGACTGCAGTCCATGGGGTCACAAAGAGTCGGGCATGACTGAGTGACTAACACTAACACTAACTAACTTTGGGCAAATAACAAAGAGGAGTAAGAATCATGTGCGCTGTGGTCATTCCAGAGAGCAAATACCTTTCCCAGAATTATCTTTTATTTTGGTATTTGTATTCATTATAAAGAAGTTTGATAGAGCTTTCACATGAAAAATAGTTTAAATGAAAGGAAATGGCAAAAGAAAAGATAAAGCATAGCATTATCTCAAACCTTGTTTTGACAATGATTTCTCTAATAAGATGGCTATTTTCTGTACACAGGAATATTTCTTTCTAACCACAAGTGGGACATGACAGGAATATTGAGACAGTGAGAGAGTAAGGAAATTTCATACTTTCACATGTCCAAAGTCAGTAAGGTAACAATTGAATCTGGTCATTCTGTGCTCCCATAGTTCCTAGCAGAGCTCTAGTCTTGAGAGATTTGTGTTCATTCGATGACACATAGGGAAGGAATGGAATGCTATTGAAGGTGACACAATTCAATCCTGGTCAGCAATGGGACCCCACTCCAGTACTCTTGCCTGGAAAATCCATGGACAGAGAAGCCTGGTAGGCTGCAGTCCATGGGGCTTCCCTGGTGGCTCAGAGGTTAAAGCGTGTGCCTCCAATGCGGGAGACCCAGGTTCGATCCCTGGGTCGGGAAGATCCTCTGGAGAAGGAAATGGCAATCCACTCCAGTATTCTTGCCTGGAGAATCCCATGGACAGAGAAGCCTAGTAGGTTACAGTCCACGGGGTCGCAAAGAGTCAGACACGACTGAGCGACTTCACCTTCACCTTCACCTTAGAACACCTCAGTGGCTCACCATCTTCTACTTTGAGGGTCATCAAGGCCTGGATGTGTGGTCTCTACAGCAGCAGCTTAACTCTGCCACTGTCATGCAACAAGAGTCACAGACAATAAATCAGTAGTTGTGGCTATGTTCCAGTAAAACTTTGTTGACAAAGCAAGCAGAGGGTTATATTTGCTTCCCAGCTATAGTTTGCCAACCCCTGTACTATGTTCCTGACTCCAAGCTCCTCAGCTTGACATTCAGGGCCCCTCATTTAGCCCCTATTCACCTCTTTAGGTTCAAATTCTGTCCCTGCACACTTTTTTCCTTCCCATCCTCTGCTTAAAATCCAGAAGTACCCAACTGGTGATTATAACTCTGTTCCTCACCCCTTACACACACACACACACACACACACACACATTCATACACAGGAGTGCTCTGCTCTTTTGTGATTCTCTGATTTTGCACTCACTGTTTCCACTGCTTGAAAAGACTATCCTCTTTCTTCTCCTGGTCAAATTCGACTCACCCTTCAGGACTGGATGCTAGGAAAACTCTCTGCCTGGGAACACTTCTCTGAGCTACCCATGGCTGAGCTGGATATCTTTTTTTGTTTCCATGAGTGAATGAATCAACGAGACATTTTCTATTTCTGAGTCTGTCTTCCAAGGCCATCCAGGGACCTCCTGGGGCTCAGGACTCAAGTTCATAACTTCTTGGGGGACTTCCCCAGGTGGCGCTAGTGTTCAAGAATCTGCCTGCCAATGCAGAGGGCAGTAGAGAGGCAGGTTTGGTTCCTTGGTTCCAGATCAGTGTTCTTGCCTGGAAAATTCCATGGACACAGGAGCCCAGTGGAGTACAGTTCATGGGGTTGCAAAAGTTGGACACAACTGAACACACACACACACATTTCTAGGGC
The DNA here is from genome assembly GCA_006408695.1 of Aepyceros melampus. Lineage (NCBI taxonomy): Eukaryota > Metazoa > Chordata > Mammalia > Artiodactyla > Bovidae > Aepyceros > Aepyceros melampus. Next base: position 70,421 of record SJXQ01008661.1, read on the forward strand.
TTCAGAAGGTATCCAACATGGATCAACCACTGAATTTCTGCAGAACTGAACAGTGAAGCCAGCCTGATCCAGATAAAAGTGCAGGCTTTCCTGAAGATGTTATAGCATGGAAGTTCAAGGGTAAGGTGAACTGACAGGTTTACAAACAAATGGGACAAGTATAGAAGAAGCACTCATCTCACATGCTAGTAAAGTAATGCTCAAAATTCTCCAAGCCAGGCTTCAGCAATACATGAACCATAAACCTCCAGATGTTCAAGCTGGTTTTAGAAAAGGCAGAGGAACCAGAGATCAAAGTGCCAACATCCGCTGGATCATGGAAAAAGCAAGAGAGTTCCAGAAAAACATCTATTTCTGCTTTCTTGACTATGCCAAAGCCTTTGACTGTGTGGATCACATAAACTGTGGAAAATTCTGAAAGAAATGGGAATACCAGACCACCTGACCTGCTTCTTGAGAAACCTATATGCACGTCAGGAAGCAACAGTTAGAACTGGACATGGAACAACAGACTGGTTCCAAATAGGAAAAGGAGTATGTCAAGGCTGTATATTGTCACCTTGCTTATTTAACTTCTATACAGAGTACATCATGAGAAACGCTGGACTGGAAGAAACACAAGCTGGAATCAAGATTGCTGGGAGAAATATCAATAACCTCAGATATGCAGATGACACCACCCTTATGGCAGAAAGTGAGGAGGAACTAAAAAGTCTCTTGATGAAAGTGAAAGAAGAGAGTGAAAATGTTGGCTTAAAGCTCAACATTCAGAAAACTAAGATCATGGCATCCAGACCCATCACTTCATGGGAAATAGATGGGGAAACAGTAGAAACAGTGTCAGACTTTATTTTGGGGGGCTCCAAAATCACTGCAGATGGTGACTGCAGCCATGAAATTAAAAGACGCTTACTCCTTGGAAGAAAAGTTATGACCAACCTAGATAGTATATTCAAAAGCGGAGACATTACTTTGCCGACTAAGGTCCATCTAGTCAAGGCTATGGTTTTTCCTGTGGTCATGTATGGATGTGAGAGTTGGACTGTGAAGAAGGCTAAGCGCCGAAGAATGTATGCTTTTGAAGTGTGGTGTTGGAGAAGACTCTTGAGAGTCCCTTGGACTGCAAGGAGATCCAACCAGTCCATTCTGAAGGAGATCAGCCCTGGGATTTCTTTGGAAGGAATGATGCTAAACCTGAAGCTCCGGTACTTTGGCCACTTCATGTGAAGAATTGACTCATTGGAAAAGACCCTGATGCTGGGAGGGATTGGGGGCAGGAGGAGAAGGGGATGACCGAGGATGAGATGGCTGGATGGCATCACGGACTCAATGGACGTGAGTCTGAGTGAACTCCAGGAGTTGGTGATGGACAGGGAGGCCTGGCATGCTGCGATTCATGGGGTCGCAAAGAGTCGGACACGACTGAGTGACTGAACTGAACTGAACTGAACTGAGACAGCATATTAAAAAGTAGAGACATTACTTTGTCAATAAAGGTCCGTCTAGTCAAGGCTATGGTTTTTCCTGTGGTCATGTATGGATGTGAGAGTTGGATTGTGAAGAAAGCTGAGGGCCAAAGAATTGATGCTTTTGAACTGTGGTGTTGGAGAAGACTCTTGAGAGTCCCTTGGACTGCAGGGAGATCCAACCAGTCAATCCTAAAGGAGATCAGTCCTGGATGTTTATTGGAAGGACTGATGCTGAAGTTGAAACTCCAGTACTTTGGCCACCTTATGTGAAGGGTTGACTCATTGGAAAAGACTCTGATGCTGGGAGGGATTGGGGGCAAGTGGAGAAGGGGACAATAAAGGATGAGATGGCTGGATGGCATCACTGACTCTGGACATGAGCTTGGGTGAAGTCTGGGAGTTGGTGATGGACAGGGAGGCCTGGCATGCTGCGATTCATGGGGTCGCAAAGAGTCGGACACGACTGAGTGACTGAACTGAACTGAACTGAACTGAGACAGCATATTAAAAAGTAGAGACATTACTTTGTCAATAAAGGTCCGTCTAGTCAAGGCTATGGTTTTTCCTGTGGTCATGTATGGATGTGAGAGTTGGATTGTGAAGAAAGCTGAGGGCCAAAGAATTGATGCTTTTGAACTGTGGTGTTGGAGAAGACTCTTGAGAGTCCCTTGGACTGCAGGGAGATCCAACCAGTCAATCCTAAAGGAGATCAGTCCTGGATGTTATTGGAAGGACTGATGCTGAAGTTGAAACTCCAGTACTTTGGCCACCTTATGTGAAGGGTTGACTCATTGGAAAAGACTCTGATGCTGGGAGGGATTGGGGGCAAGTGGAGAAGGGGACAATAAAGGATGAGATGGCTGGATGGCATCACTGACTCTGGACATGAGCTTGGGTGAAGTCTGGGAGTTGGTGATGGACAGGGAGGCCTGGCATGCTGCGATTCATGGGGTCGCAAAGAGTCGGACATGACTGAGTGACCGAACTGAACTGAACTGATAGAACAAGCCAGGAGGACTATAGCATGGCATGGGAACATTGGTCCACCATATATGGGATCTGAAAAACAGGCTGGCAGATTTGACATTTTTACTTTGTACCCGAGCATAGAGGTAAAAAACACAGCTTCCATGTATTAGAATTCACAATGCAGTTGAGATTGTGATGTTAAAGAAAATAAAATAATTAGAAAACTGAAAAAAATAGCACGTTGTCAAGTGCTGGGTTGTATGAGACACAGAGGATGATCATTGTGTCCGACTCTAAGTGACCCCATGGACTGCAGCCTACCAGGCTCCGCCATCCATGGGATTTTCCAGGCAAGAGTACTGGAGTGGGGTGCCATTGCCTTCTCCTCATCAGAAGCTAGCATAGTTTTAAAAAGCTTCTGATGGTATTAGGGAAATAATATTTTTTTTTTGCTAAAAAACCTTTTAAATTGGTGTATCATACACACTCCAAAATCACAATACAAATAACTACACAGTTCAATAAATTTTACAAACTGAACAAATTTCTATAATTAATACCCAGATTAAGAAACAGAATATTACCAACATCTCAGAAGCCTCTTCATGTTCCCATGTTCAAGTCATCACCTTCTTCCAAGGGAAACTACTATCCTGACTTCTAAGAGCAGAGGTAGCTTTACCTATTAGTGAACTTTGTGTATATACAATGGGAGGGTTTCACTGGTGGCTCAGATGGTAATGTATCTGCCTGTAATGCAGGAGACCTGGGTTCATCCCTGGATTGGGAAGATCCCCTGGAGAATGGCTCTCCACTCCATTGCTCTTGCCTGGAGAAGTCCATGGACTGAGAAGCCTGGCAGGCTATAGACCATGGGGTCTCAAAGAGTCGGACACAACCTAGTGGCTAAGCACATGTACATAAGATAGTATGCTCTCTTTTGTGTCTCTTTTCTTATACTCTTCATTATATTATGAAATTCTTCCAAATTGTTGTGTTTAGACGTATTTTGTTCATCCTCATTACTGCTCAGGATCCCACTGTACACATATACCACATTCATCTATTCATTCTTCGACTGATGGAAGTTTGGTAGCTTTCCGATTTTTAGCTACCTAGTAATAGTGCTGATCTCTAGCATAAGGCTTTTGAGAGATATGTGTATGAATTTCTGTTGAGTGTATACCTATGAAGTGAAATTGGTGGTGGCTTAGTCGCTAAGTTGTGTCCAACTCTTGTGAACCCATGGACTGTAGCCCACCAGGCTCCTCTTGTCAATGGGATATCCCAGACAAGAATACTGGAATGGGTTGCCATTTCCTTCTCCAGGGGGTCTTCCCACCTCAGGGATCAAACCCAGGGCTCTTGCACTGCAGGTGGTCTCCTGCATTGCAGGCAGATTCTTTATGGAATGAGTCAACAGGGAAGCCCAAGAAGTGCATTTACTGGGTTATAAATAATATACTTGTTTAGCTTCATAGATAACTCCAAACCATTTTCGAAAATGGTTGTATCATTTTATACTCCCACCTGGAGTATATGGAATCCCGATCGCCCCACACTTTCTTTAATTCTTGGCCTCATCAGTCTCTTTAATGTTAGCTCTTCTTATGTGTATAAGGTATCTCTGCCATTTTAATTTGTATTTCCTTGATAACTAGTAAAATTGAGTGCTTTTTTTATGAATTTATGGACTATTTCTATATCCCTTTTGGTTGAAATACTTAGTCCTTTTTGGGAGTAGGAATTATCTGCCCTTTTGCCCATTGATGTATTGGTATTCTTTATATATCTTGGTCTTCCCTGGTGGCTTAGATGGCAAAGTGTCTGCCTACAATGCAGGAGACCCGGGTTCAATCCCTGGGTCAGGAAGATCTCCTGGAGAAGGCAATGGCAATCCACTCCAGTATTCTTGCCTGGAAAATCCCATGGATGGAGGAGCCTGTTAGGCTACAGTCCATGAGGTCACAAAGAGTCAGACATGACTGAGCGACTTCACTTTTCTTTCTTTCTTATATATGTTGGGTATACATCCTTTGTCTGATACATGAACTATAATCTATGTTGCTTCTTTGTTCTCTTTATCATGTGTTTAATAAACAATGCAAAATCTCATAATTTCTAGTTCCCCCTTAGACCTTTGAATTCTTGCTGCTTTCTAGTGCATAGACTCAGGGAAGGAGGAGAAAGGATTTCTGTTAGGTATAGAGAGCTTGAAGACAATAACAGAAAGAAATTTAGCAATCGCCTGATTCAAACCCATTACTCTTTCTCTTGGGGAACTACAGATCAGAGAGAATGGGTAACTTGCTCTGAGTCAGCGACTCAGCTAACAGACTTAGGGCCCAGGGCCCTTGTCCCCTAGCCCTGCAGTTTTACACCCCCACATTCACTCTTTCACTGGAGTAGTGGGAACAAACTGAGCATCTATAGTGACGGCACCGTCGTTCAGCTATGTCTACACTGATGAGAATTTCATCGGCCCCAAGGCCAGAAGACTGAGAAGCACACACTTCTGGACACAGTTCCCTCTATACCCCTGAACAGGAACTTCTGTACATTTAAGAAACTTCTGATACGCATGGCTAAGCCCTTCTAGGCTGTGCATACTCTGATAGCAACATTCCAGTTCCAAAAATAGCAAGGAGTTGTTGATGCTGGCAAAATGCTTGGAACAATAAAGAGAGACAGCGGGTTTAACTCTACCACAGTTTTACTCCAGTAAGCAATTGTGCTCTAGCCCAAATCCTGATTACCCAGAGAGATTGGGAAATTATAAGGTCAAAAATAACAATTCATCTCATCTCGAGGAGCCGATGAACAGCTTGCCAAGGCCACATCCCTCACTCACCAAAGCCAAGTGTACCTGTTGAGTCAGCACTCTGCCCCTGGGCTGGGAGTGGGGTGGGGAGAGGGGGTGGCAGGCAGACAGGCTGGCTATTGCTGCTGGAGGAGTCCTACAGAAAACAGGATAGCGCTCTCAAGCGAGTGGATATTAGTGATGACTTCAATGTCCATGTGCTCCACCCATAACCCTGCTGCTACCCTCTGGGAAAATTTGACCCCTCCTTCACTTGTCAGATTAAGCTAAAAAAGCAACAACCTGGTTGGATCAAGACTTCACACCTAGGGCTTCCCTGGTAGCTCAGCTGATAAAGGATCTGCTGCAGTGTGGGAGACCTGGGTTCTATCCCTGGGTCGGGAAGATCCCCCGGAGAAAGGAAAGGCAACCCACTCCAGTATTCTGGCCTGGAAAATCCCATAGACAGAGGAACCAGGCTACAGTCCAAGGGGTCACAAGAGTCAGGCATGACTTAGCGACTAAACCACCACCGTAGGGAAATGTGCCAGCTTTGTAGGTCAAAACTGGTTGAATGCTAGCAATTTCCAAGTGACTTGACCTTATGTAACAAGCAAGTATTGCTGTGAAATTTTAAAAATAAAGAGTTTTTATTGATTATTGATTTCTATATTAGAATAAAAATAATGCTAATCACTTCCCAACCAAGGGATTGAACCCGGGTCTCCTGCTTTGCAGGTGGATTCTTTACCGTCTGAGACACCAGGGAAGCCCAAACACCTACCACTTAAGTTCTTTTTATTGCTAAACTCTCCATGGTACACCCATATTACTGTTTACAAATCTGCCTAACCATGCTAGAGGGGGAGGGGAGGCTGTTATTAACTCAGTTTTATAGAGGAAACTGAGGCTCAGAGAGGCCCAGTGAACCCATCACTCCATGAGCAAGGGCAGGGCTGTGAGTCAGAGTTCAAAGCCCCTGCTTTGAATCATTACGCCATCCAGTGTGGATCTGTGCTTTCTGCTTTCAACTGAAACTTTAGTCAGGAAGGAAGGCAAGCTTCCTAAGAGTGAGACCCAGCGTCTGTGGGCAGGGCTGTGTCTTATTCATGTGGGATCATGCCATCTCCCCAGAGCAGATACCCAGAAAGAATGTGCTCAGCAAATATAATAATTAGGGCTTGAAAAAGGAAAAAGGAGAGAAACAAAGGGAGAGACACACGTCCCTGTCTTTAGCTTTTCCAGTATGTTCCCTGGCTCCAAGGAAGTAGCCTACAGGCCCTCTCACTCCTCATCTCCCAACTCTGTTCCCACTGCCTTCCCAAGGACCACGCCCACACCCGTTGCAATCAAAACCAAGGATGCAGGTTGACCAGGGGCCAGCAGGGGGAGAACCTCCCCTAGGCTCCTCCACGGTTGAATGTAAACCTCTTTTCTCTAGGAAACTGAAATCTCTGTTTTAAGCAGTCTAGGTTTTTTCTTGATCATTTCTTGGGACTGAATAATGTCTCTGGAGATGCTATGTTATTTTAATGATACACCTGTTACTTGTTGAACATTTACTGTGGGCCAGGATCATTGTTAAAATATTTTACAATCAGTATTTAAAACTTGATCTATCTGATATCAGAGATCCATGTTTCACCTCAGACCTGCACCCACAGTCCCGGGGTTTTTGAGGATCCGTGAATCCCCCCAGAATTGTACCTGGTTTCTGAAGGTGTGCGTGTATCTGTGTGCCTATGTGCATATGTGTGTGTACACAGGCTTGTGTGCTTTTATTTTCATTTCTTCCTGAGGAGAGGAGCCTTAGCCCTCATGAGAGTCTCTGAGAGGTGAAAAGCCCAATAAAATTTAAGGACCACTTTAGGAGGAGAGGGTTAAGAGAAAGCTTCCCAGCTGATATGAGAGGGAGATGAAACCACTCATTGTTCTTAAGCCTTTGACGCTATGACTGAATGGAATGGGGTTCAGGCAAGCGTGTAACAGCCAAGAACATTGATCAATGAAGGATGGATTACGAACTCTTAAATCTGTGTTATCTACACTAGGTTGGAATAGAAGAAACAACCTGTCCTGGTGAGATTGTGAAACCAGTTTTGTAATCAGAGGAAGCACCTAGAACACAGTGGGGGTGGGTGCCGGGAAGGAGAGACAAGACAAAGTATGCATTTGTTGTAGAAACAGCAGAGAGCAGGGGAGTAGGAAGAAAGGTCAAGATTATTCCAGGTGCATAATCCGTTTCTTGGACAGCACTTTACAGTTTACAAAGTTCCTTCAGATACATAATGTGCATGCTCAGTTGTGTTTGATTCTACGACCCCGGGGACTGTAGCCTGCCAGGCTCCTCTGTCCATGGGATTTCCCAGGCAAGAATACTGGAGTGCGTTGCCATTTCCTCCAAGGGATCTTCCCAACCCAAGATCTGAACCTGAGTCTTCTGTGTCTCCTGCACTGGCAGGCAGATTCTTTACCAACTGCGCCACCTCAGGCATGTCCTCGAAACGGTTCTGTGGAGTCAGAAAATGGATTATCTGCTTTTGATTTATGAAGAAACGGAAGCTCAGAGGGGTTAAGTCATCTTCCCGAGGTCACACAGCTAGCAAGCAGTCGTGGTCTTGTAACAGTTGCTAGCTGGATATTTTCCACCCTGCCAATATGAGATATTGCAGTAAGAAAGATATTCACTGCCAAACTGTTTCTAATTTGTGACCAAATAAAAGTAACCCTTGGACATCAGGTTGGTTTCAAAGTCAAGCTTTTAAATGTTGCAATACATTGGAGGGGCATAGCTTAGTGATAAAGAGCTTGGGCTCTGGAGTGGCCTGCTTGACCCCATCTAGCCATCTGGAGAGGCAGCACAGTCTTCAGGATGTACTACCTGCAAAGCAATTAATAACCTAAGTAACACTCAGGCAGGGGAAGGAGAAACAGGTGATGGAATTCTGAGCTGAGCTGCACGATTTCTCAGAAGGTACCAGGCAGGGCTGAGCTTGGTGGTCACCATGGCAACACCCTCCATCAGCTTTCCTCCCTCCCCTGTCTCTGCCCTCTCCCTCAGTCTATCTGGGATGACCATAGAGTTAGATCTCTCTAGCCAAGGAAGTGTCCAGATAGGTTCAGACGTGCAAGAAACTTTGGGCAAGAAACGCCTGTTTAGGGAAAAGAGGAAGAGCAGAAGCAGGCAGAAAACCTTAAAACAGAGAAAAAGACTTGCCCTTGGGGAGAAGAAGGGAAGGACAGAAGGCTGGCTAGGAAGATTCTAGGTCTGCAGTGCAGGCTTACACAGCTCTGATCAGGCAGATGGGGAGTCCATGAGCCAAAGTCATTCAACTTAGGAGTCTTGGGCCACATTGTAAAGGGCTTTTAGAGGATGCTGCTGTGTTCATCCTCTCGCTAGTGAAAGTGTGGCCTCACCATGGGCGCAGAGGCAGATCCCAAAGGGTGGACCTAGGGTTGCCAATCCATCAGGTGCCTCTCCAGAGGAGATCCGAGTGGTCCTTTTCTTAGACTTCCTTATTTCTGGGTCTCATTCTGGAGACACACTGAGACATAGCTCACTAATTCATTGACGCATGGAGGAATCAAAATAGAGTTTAGGGTCAACCCCCACAAAACAAGAATAACTCCTGTGCACGGCCCCTTCCAGTACGTGTGAACTTACCCTCCCAAAGGGCCCAGGCCCTCACCACATTACACAGGAGTCTTGGGAAAAAGACCAAGACCAAGATGAGACTGAGTGGAAAATGGAGAGAGGCTGACTCTGCTGAGTGACCTGTGTCCCTGGGAGTAGCAGGGAACAGTGGAGAGAGGTCTTCTTAAGAGCTGCGAAGGAAGCTTCTGCTGCCAGCTCTGCTCATGACCTCTGCATGGTAAGATTGGGACTCTTTGGGCAGGATGGGGCCACAGAAAGGGAAAATCCAGCTCCAGATGAGGGATGGAACTCTGGCAATATGCCAGGGGGGTGGCAAAACCATGGATCCAATTTTCAGGTGTAATCAGTAATAATAAAATGCTCAGTGAAGGCAAGGTATGGAGCTGGTAAAAGGTGCCAGACAACCTGGAAGAAGAAATTCTGACACTGTGTGAGTGGTTGGTTGCTTCTACGGAAACGCATAGCTTAAAGACAAGGCAGCCCTCCCTAAGTATCTCTCTTTCTTTTTAGTCGCTAACTCCTGCCTGACTCTTGTGACCTCATGGACTGTAGCCTGCTTGGCTCTTCTTTCTGTGGGATTTTCCAGGCAAGAATACTGGAGTGGGTTGCCGTTTCCTTCCCCAGGGGATCTTCCCAACCCAGGAATCGAACCCAGGTCTGCATTGCAGGCAGATTCTTTACCAACTGAGCTATGTGGAGGGATTGGTACCAGTCATCCCTCCCACATACCAAAATCCAAGGATGCTAAAGTCCATTATATAAAATGATGTAGTATTTGCCTGTGATAGATGGGCAGCCTCCCGTATAGTATACTTTAAATCATCTCTCGGTTACTTATAATACTTACAATACTTAATTCAATGTAAATTTTATGTAAATAAGTTGTAAATATAATGCAAATGTTATGTAAGTAGCTGCCAGTGGCTTTGTAGTAAATACAAGTCTTTGGAACTTTCTGGAGTTTTTGTTTTTCCAGTTATTTTCTGTAGTTGGTTGAAGCAGGGTTGGGGGGAGTGCAGAATCTTTGGATTCAGAGGTCCAACTGCATTCAGTACATAATTCTAAATCCCTGGCTCAACATAAAGACCTAAAATCATCAATTGCCTAAAGACTTTGTTATCTTTTGGGGCTGTAGGCTGGAAGCAGCCAGAAACCAAGCCCAGGCCTGGTCTTGCTAAATGGTTAAGAACAGGCCTGTCTTCTCCAGACCTAAAGATTTTGATGACATACTTCCAGCAGTACTTCAGTGGGTTGCCATTTATGGTGATTTGAGGAATCCCATGGATAGTTACCCAAAGCTCTCTGCAGTTAAGACCACTTTGGCTGGTGTAATGGTGGTGAGGATTTGTGTGGCTGGCTACCTCAAGCTCCCAGATTGTATTAAGAAGAGGAGGTGTCTGTCCCTATCATCGTCTGTACCTTCCCAACACGCATCCCTTCCATCATCCCGGCCAGTGCTGAAGTCATGTGATCAAGATGCCATCACTGAATGCCTTCTTAGCAATAGAAATCTGCTTCTTACACACAGTTCCGAAAAGATAAGGCAAAGAAATGTCACATTCAGAGAAAGATAGTCCAGAAAACAAAGACACCAAGCTTACCTCAATCTACACTGCATCTCTCAAAAAATATTAACGATATCTCATCTATATGTGACCACAGTATTGTAAATTATTTCTTTCCATTCCTCTTGTTCCTAAAACTGTCTCGAGAGTTCATTTCTGTTTGCTCCAGCACAATCCGTGTCCTCCAAATTATCTTTTCCTTCTTCTCCCTCTTTCTTTTTGCCCTTCTCTCCCTGTCCCAGAGTTAATCTTGGCTTTTCCTAGGGCAGATAATTCGCTTCTCCTTACAACTTGACTATAAAATAACTCAACTATAAAGTGGAGCTGAAGACTAGAGAGAGATTAGTGGCTGGAGAGAGGAGGAAAATTCCCCTAGGCATTGCCATATTTTCCTGAGTGGAGAATGCAATGGGAAAATGAGAATCATAATGAGGGTGCCCTTTGCACACCGCTTAAAAAAAACATGGTTTAACAAAGATGAATTCTGTCCTGACATTTAGCTTTGCTGAATCTTGTCTCATCATTAAAACGGGGATTCCCAAACTTCCCTTTCATTTGGTATGAACATTAAATGAGATAACATGCACTTGTCAGGTATGCAGCATAATACTTGGTACGTGGTCAACAGATGGGAACTGTTGTGAAAAGCTGACAACCTCCTTTCGAGCTGTACTTTATGCAAGTGTTGATCACGTGTGTATTTTCTCTCTTCCCAACATTTTATCTAAATTTAAAACATGACATCAAGAAAAGTTTTAAATTATAGTGAATACCTGCTGTATACATATCACCTACATTCTATAATTCAATTCACTTCAGTTCAGTTGCTCTGTCATGTCCCACTTTTTTTTTTTAACAAAACTTGAACTACTTTATTTGAATTGCAATACCTTTTTCACTCACCATACTAATACAGTGTTTCTGCATCTCTGACACATTTTAATATACTTTAAAATACATCATATATGTTAGCATCATGAAAGGAATACAGTGCAATATTATTTCAGTGAATTTTAAAAAGTTTCCAATTACAAATTGGTTGTTAAACTGGTAAGAGAGACAGTGCAAGAGTGTATGTATACATGCATGTGAGAAAATAATTGGAAATAAAGGAAAAAATTTGAGAACATTAGCACTAGTCTCCTTCATTTTACAGATGGGAAATTTAAACAGTTTCTTCAAGTTATGTACTATCTTGCTCTGTGTACATAGTTTCTCCAATTACTGTTATTGTAGGCATGATAAAATTGTATTGTGAGTCTTCAGGAAATTCCTAAAAGTTAATTCTCAATATTGTCAATTCTAAAAAAGCCAAGGACATTCTGTAGAAAATATGGAACGCTTCACGAATTTGCGTGTCATCCTTGCGCAGGGGCCATGCTAATCTTCTCTGTATCGTTCCAATTTTAGTATATGTGCTGCCGAAGCGAGCACCCACTTTTTGAGACCCCATGAATCGCAGCACGCCAGGCCTCCCTGTCCATCACCAACTCCCGGAGTTCACTCAGACTCACGTCCATTGAGTCCATGATGCCATCCAGCCATCTCATCCTCGGTCGTCCCCTTCTCCTCCTGCCCCCAATCCCTCCCAGCATCAAAGTCTTTTCCAATGAGTCAACTCTTCGCATGAGGTGGCCAAAGTACTGGAGTTTCAGCTTTAGCATCATTCCTTCCAAAGAAAACCCAGGGCTGATCTCCTTGAGAATGGACTGGTTGGATCTCCTTGCAGTCCAAGGGACTCTCAAGAGTCTTTGCCAACACCACAGTTCAAAAGCATCAATTCTTTGGCGCTCAGCCTTCTTCACAAACAAAGTTATTGGAGGTGATGGAATTCCAGCTGAGCTATTTCAAATCCTGAGAGATGATGATGGGAAAGTGCTGCACTCAATATGCCAGCAAATTTGGAAAACTCAACAGTGGCCACAGGACTGGAAAAGGTCAATTTTCATTCCAATCCCAAAGAAAGGCAATGCCAAAGAATGCTCAAACTACCACACAATTGCACTCATCTCACATGCTAGTAAAGTAATGCTCAAAATTCTCCAAGCCAGGCTTCAGCAATACGTGAACCGTGAACTTTCAATGTTCAAGCTGGTTTTAGAAAAGGCAAAGGAACCAGAGATCAAATTGCCAATATCTGTTGGATCATCAAAAAAGCAAGAGAGTTCCAGAAAAACATCGATTTCTGCTTTATTGACTATGCCAAAGCCTTTGACTGTGTGGATCACAATAAACTGTGGAAAATTCTGAGAGAGATGGGAATACCAGACCACCTGACCTGCCTCTTGAGAAACATGTATGCAGGTCAGGAAGCAACAGTTAGAACTGGACATGGAACAACAGACTGGTTCCAAATAGGAAAAGGAGTACGTCAAGGCTGTATATTGTCACCCTGCTTATTTAACTTATATGCAGAGTACATCATGAGAAACGTTGGACTGGAAGAAACACAAGCTGGAATCAAGATTGCTGGGAGAAATATCAATAACCTGAGATATGCAGATGACACCACCCTTATGGCAGAAAGTGAAAAGGAACTCAAAAGTCTCTTGATGAAAGTGAAAGAGGAGAATGAAAAAGCTAGCTTAAAGCTCAACATTCAGAAAACTAAGATCATGGCATCTGATCCCATCACTTCATGGGAAATAGATGGGGAAACAGTAGAAACAGTGTCAGACTTTATTTTGGGGGCCTCCAAAATCACTGCAGATGGTGACTGCAGCCATGAAATTAAAAGACACTTACTCCTTGGAAGGAAAGTTATGACCAACCTAGATAGCATATTGAAAAGCAGAGACATTACTTTGCTGACTAAGGTCCGTCTAGTCAAGGTTATGGTTTTTCCAGTGGTCATGTATGGATGTGAGAGTTGTACTGCGAAGAAAGCTGAGTGCCAAAAAATTGATGCTTTTGAACTGTGGTGTTGGAGAAGACTCTTGAGAGTCCCTTGGACTGCAAAGAGATCCAACCAGTTCATTCTAAAGGAGATTTGTCCTGGGTGTTTTTTGAAAGGAATGACGCTAAAGTTGAAACTCCAATACTTTGGCAACCTCATGCAAAGAGTTGACTCATTGGAAAAGACTCTGATGCTGGAAGGGATTGAGGGCAGGAGGAAAAGGGGCCAACAGAGGATGAGATGGCTGGATGGCATCACCAACTCAAGGACGTGAGTTTGAGTGAACTCCAGGAGTTGTTGATGAACAGGGGGACCTGACGTGCTGCAATTCATGGGGTCACAAAGAGTCGGACACAACTGAGTGACTGAAGTGAAGTGAAACTTACTTTACCACATATCTGTCTATCCCTCTGTGCAATCATTAGTTCAGTTTATTTTGGATACATTTCAAAGTGAGTTGTAGACATCAGAACTCTTCTCCCTAGATACCTTACCGTGTGTGTTTCTAAAAACCTTCTAAGAAAAATACTGTAAGATAATCTTTTGCTTTTGCTGGGAGTGCTGGTGGATCACCTTTTCTCCCAAAATATAGGTCAAGCTCTCTCATGCTTTCCCCAGCTTCAAAGCAACATTTCTCGAAGTGTGTTTTGTGGAACCCTCAAGCAAAATTATCTGGAAAATCCTTAGTATCTGTGGTCAAAGAGTTTGAAAAACTGGATTAAGTAAAATTTGCAAAGTACTCTACTGAGGACTTCTCAGAGGCTTTGCTAATCTAATATGATATATTAAGTGCTATATCCAATCTAAAGCAGATTGGGTTCCACAGAATACACTTGGGGAAAGGATACATCTACCCAAGTTCTACCTTTTTCCCTCTCCTCAGAGTTTACACACTTTGCAAGATTTCTAGTTCTTGGTCCTATCCATAGTTTTCTGGAAAGTCCCTCTAAGTCTCCTAAGTCATTTCTGTCTCTAGTTATTACATTTATCTCAAACGAGTATGTCTCTGAAACACATTTTCTTTGTTAGTAGTGAAATTGCAATCATTAATAACTATGGACTACTGTTTGCAAGTATAAAAGGGTAAATTTAGTACAAATGAAAAAAAATTTACAGTATGTTGAGGGAAATTACAAGTTTTAAAACAGTTTTATCCATAGTAGAAAAAAAGATGAAAATTTAAATAGCTTTAAATATTTCATAAGCAAATAAAAATAATAGATTATATAGGAATAATAGTATATTCTTGGAATATACCTAAATTTCAAGTTTAGAAACATGGAGGCCAACTTTGCTGCCCATGAAACCATCTTTTGGTATCAAATCCAGAAAGATGGATTAAAAATTGTTCCATATATCACATCTCCCACTTAAAATATCATTTAACCATGAGGTCTGGATGGGAGCATTTTTTGTCCTCCAAGTTCATCTTCCCCATCAGCTGCTCAGAGAAGATCATAGATGAATGAGCTCTGAAAATGTGTAAGTCATGAAAAAAAAGTGCTATTTTTATTATCATTATCATTTCACAAGAAGAATAATAGCATCTGAAATGACCTTGACAGGATGTCCTGCCTTAATTCTTGTCTTCTGACAGGACCATGAAAGGTGGCAACGACCCAGGTTTTCTAATTTGTTTCATGAACAATATTGTTTTCAAGGCCTCTTAGCCTTCTGCCGCCGTATCTCACATATAACATCTTGCAACCTGCAGAAGTCACCAAGTACTTTGTAAATGCTGGAATTCTTTTAGAGCTTGATGAACTATCTTAATATGAAAGATTTAGGAGAAAGGAAGCATAACCAGCCATCAGAGTTTGTGTCTATTCTGAGAGAGGAACCAGAGACTCTGTCTTGTAAAACCACACTGCAGACAACTGAGCAAGGGAAGGTCTGGTTCTCTGGTGAAGACACATGTCAGTAGGAGTCCAGATGGTGGCAGGATGAGGAGAAAGAAAGCACTTTGAAAGAGAAGGCAAAGTATGAACTTAAATGTGCAATCCCATGGATGACTTTCTCTAAAAGTAAGGAGACAAAGGGCAGTTTTAGCATGTCCAATAGACCCATGGCATTCAGAACTCATCCTTCTGGTCTACTTCCAGTTTGCTTGTCCAATTTCACTTTCTGCCACTCTCCAATAAACTAGTCAAGACTCTGCACAATCTGTCATTTCTCTGAGCTTTTCAGCACACTTTTTCCCTGACCTGAGATAACCCGCCTAGTTTGTCCACCTATCTATTTCCTCCTTACCCTTCAGAGACTTTCCTGACATCACTATTTCTATGAAACCTCTCCCTAATGGCATGGGACCTGCCTGTCTGGATCCTGTATCTCATACATAATCTCTAGCATAAAACTTGCCATGTTATTTTATGACAGTATATTTATCTTCTGACTGTGAGACGGTATCTTGAAAACAAAGCTTTAGCATCTTGACCTTAAAACCTAGGAGGTATGCAGTAAGTGTTTGGTGAATTCATATACAAATGAATCCAAGAAGGATCAGCTTTGTGTATAAATTTGTCAAGAATCATGTTTAATTAGGATTATTCAGGCCTAAAGGCAATGAGCAATGAGCTCAATTTATTTTTGAAATAAATTCATTAAGAAAACAGCATTGCACAGGAAACTATGTTAAGTATTCTGAAATAAACTCTGGTGTACGGTGGGAAAGAATATAGGAATATATATACATGTATAACTGAATCACTTTGCTGTACAGCAGAAGTTAACACAAGATTGTAAATCAACTATACCTCAATAAAAATAAATAAAGCAAAGAGCATGACATGCTTTCACAGCAAAATACTGTAATATCCTATATTGCAATATTCACATTTAATGATGTTTACAAATTAATAATATCCATAAATGAGCAGGCTCAAATCTCCTCAAATCTCACCACCTCCTGGACACATTCTCAAAATACTATCACTTGATTGTTACTTCCCATTAGTTTTATTCAGTATTTATGGGTGAGATTGGCTGCATTATTTATGTGTACATGGCCTGTTTTATCATCTTGGGCCATTTCTTGAAAACTCAATGACTGGATTGCATATTTGGTGATATCAACTTTGTCATTGTTTAGTCACTAAGTAGTGTTTGACTCTTTGGGACCCCATGGACTATAACCTACCAGGATCACCCATCTATGGGATTTCCTAGGCAAGAATACTGAAGTGAGTTGCCACTTCCTTCTCCAAGGGATCTTCCTGACCCAGGGCTTGAATCTGCATCTCCTGCACTGGCATGTGAATTCTCAAGCCAGAATAAACTTGATTGTTTTCTGTCCTTCACAGCTATATGACCTTGGGTAAGTCTCTTAAATTAAACTTTGGTTTCCTGTTCTGTAGAAGCTACAAGAAAGGATTCCTATATCACTGGATTTTCTTGATGATTATATAATAAAGAGTGTGTGGTAGATAGAACATGCTAAATGCTTGTAGCTCTTTTCTTTTCCCTTCTCTTCTCTACAATAAACATGCTGTTGTGTCAGCGACTCTTCCCTGCAACAGTGGACTTGCTGGGCATTTCCCTGGCAGTCCAGTGGTTAGGACTCTGCCCTTCTAATGCTGGGGGCATGGGTTGAATCCCTGGTAGGGCAACTAAGATCTCACATGCCATGTTTGTTGGAGCCAAAACTCCACCCCCAAAACTAAACAAACAAACAAATGAAACAATGGACTTTTAGGATGGAAATCTCTACAGGGGACAAAGGTATTTTCTCAACCAAAACAAATCTGACCCCAAAGTAGTTAATCGTAAAAAAAAAAAAAAAAAAAGAAAAAGAAAGAAAATTCAGAATTGTCACTGTATCCTTTCTGCTTGGCCCTTCTGTCCATCTGCACAGTCTTGCAGGATCAGAATCATAGTGTTCAGAAGAGATCCAACTTGGTATAAACAGCCTGAACACCTGGATGGCTTTTTTTTTTTTTTTTTTAGTTTGTTTTGCTTTACAATACTGTATTCGTTTTGCTACACATCGACATGAATCAGCCACGAGTGTANCATCACCCTTATGGCAGAAAGTGAAGAACTAAAGAGCCTCTTGATGAAAGTGAAAGAGGAGAGTGAAAAAGTTGGCTTAAAGCTCAACATTCAGAAAATGAAGATCATGGCATCTGATCTCATGACTTCATGGGAAATAGATGGGGAAACAGTGGAAACAGTGTCAGACTTTATTTTTTGGGGCTCCAAAATCACTGCAGATGGTGACTGTAGCCATGAAATTAAAAGATGCTTACTCCTTGGAAGAAAAGTTATGACCAACCTAGATAGCATATTCAAAAGCAGAGACATTACTTTGCCAACAAAAATCCGTCTAGTCAAGGCTATGGTTTTTCCACTGGTCATGAATGGATGTGAGAGTTGGACTGTGAAGAAAGCTGAGTGCCAAAGAATTGATGCTTTTGGACTGTGGTGTTGGAGAAGACTCTTGAGAGTTCCTTGGACTGCAAGGAGATCCAACCAGTCCATTCTAAAAGAGATCAGTCCTGGGTGTTCTTTGGAAGTATTGAAGCTAAAGCTGAAACTCCAGTACTTTGGCCACCTCATGCGAAGAGTTGACTCATTGGAAAAGGCTCTGATGCTGGGAGGGATTGGGGGCAGGAGGAGAAGAGGACGACAGAGGATGAGATGGCTGGATGGCATCACCGTCTTGATGGACACGAGTCTGAGTGAACTCTTGGAGTTTGTGATGGACAGGGAGGCCTGTCGTGCTGCACTTCATGGGGTTGCAAAGAGTTGGATACAACTGAGCGACTGAACTGAACTGACTGTTTCTATTGTCTATTTCATTTATTTCTACTCTGATCTTTATTATTGTCTTCTTCTGCTAACTTTGAGTTTAGTTTGTTTTCCCTAGTTTCTTGAGATATAAAGTTAGGTCATTTAGTTGAGATCTTGTTTTTAATGTAGGCATTTACACTATAAACTTCCTCCTTAGTCTGATGTTGAGTCCCTCTACTGAATTTTTCAATTCAGTTATTGTATTCTTCAGCCCTATGATTTCTGTCTGGTATTTAAAAAAATATTTTCTCTTTATTGAAATTCCTATTTTGTCCATGCAGTCCTCTCCTGACCTCAGTGAGAATCTGTATGACTGTTGTTTTGAATTCCCTAGGGGAGTCACTTATCTTCATTTCACTAGGGGGCAGTTCCTGGAGATGTATCTTTCTCTTTTGTTTGGAACTAAGACATCTGTTTCTTCATTTTCCTTGACTCTCTCTGTTGGCTTCTATGCATTAGATAAAGCAGCTGCTTCTCCCAGTCTTAACAGACTTTCCTTGTGTAGAGATGAACCTCACCCAACTTACCCAGCCAAAGATTTGCAGTGCCTCTCAAGCCTTTGTGCTTGTCCAAACCACCATCTTTGTTCTGAGTGGGGCCCCAGGAGACTAGGGTGTACCTAGTCCTTTCAGTGCTGTAGAAGCAAGGCAGATCCTCACATGCCTGTTCAGTCTCCCGAAAGACTACTACTTGCCTGCCCTTTCAGCTCCCAGTGGCGAGCTAAGTTGTTTGTTTTGTTTCTTGTCTGTTTGCTGCACTGAGTCTTGTTTGCTGCGTGTGGGCTCTAGCGTGCAGGCTCAGTAATTGTGCACATGGGCTTAGTTCCCCCATGGCATGTGGAATCTTCCCCAATCAGGAATCAAACCTGTGTCCCCTGCAATCGCAGCTGGATTCTTAACCACTGGACCACCAGGGAAGTCCAAGCAGGTTAATTTGAAGCTTGACATTATATCTACTACTATGGGCAAGAATCCCTTAGAAGAAATGGAGTAAGCCTCATAGTCAGCGAAAGAGTCTGAAATGCAGTACTTGGATGCAATCGCAAAAATGACAGAATGATCTCTGTTTCTTTCCAAGGCAAACCATTCAATATAAGTCTATGCCCCAACCAGTAAAGCTGAAGAAGCTGAATTTGAATGGTTCTATGAAGACCTACAAGACCTTCTAGAACTAACACCCAAAACAGATGTATTTTTCATTATAGGGACTGGAATGTAAAAGTAGGAAGTCAAGAAACACCTGGAATAACAGGCAAACTTGGCCTTGGAATACAAAACTAAGCAGGGCAAAGGCTAACAGAGTTTTGTCAAGAGAATGCACTGGTCATAGCAAACACCTTCTTCCAACAACACAAGAGAAGACTCTACACATGGACATCACCAGATGGTCAATACTGAAATCAGATTGATTATGTTCTTTGCAGCCACAGATGGAGAAGCTCTATACAGTCAGCAAAAACAAAACTAGGAGCTGACTATGGCTCAGATGATGAACTCCTTATTGCCAAATTCAGACTTAAATTGAAGAAAGTAGGGAAAACCACTAGACCATTCAGGTATGACCTAAATTAAATCCATTATGATTATACAGTGGAAGTGACAAATTGATTCAAGGGATAAGATCTGATAGATAGAGTGCCTGAAGAACTATGGATGGAGGCTCATGACATTGTAGAGGAGGCAGTGATCAAACCATCCCCAAGAAAAAGAAAGGCAAAATGGCTGTCTGAGGAGGCCTTACAAATACCTGAGAAGAAAAGAGAAGTGAAAGGCAAAGGAGAAAAGGAAAGATATACCCATTTGAATACAGAGTTTCAAAAAATAGCATGGAAGATAAGAAAGCCTTCCTCCATGATCAATGCAGAGAAATAGAGGAAAACAATAGAATGGGAAAGACTAGAGATCTCTTCAAGAAAATTAGAATTGGGGGCAGGAGGAGAAGGGGACAGCTGAAGAGAAAATTAGAGATACCGAGGGAACAAGAAAATTAGAGATACCAAGGGAACAAGAAAATTAGAGATACCAAGAGACCATTTCATGCAAAGATGGGCACAATAAAGGATGGAAGTGGTATGGACCTAACAGAAGCAGAAGAGATTAAGAAGAGGTGGCAAGAATACACAGAAGAACTATATAAAACACAGCTTAATGACCCAGATAACCATGATGGTGTGATCACTCACCTAGAGCCAGACATCCTGGAATGCAAAGTCAAGGGGGCCTTAGGAAGCATCACTATGAACAAAGCTAGTGGAGATGATGAAATTCCAGTTGAGCTATTTCAAATTTTAAAGGATGATGCTGTGAAAGTGCTGCACTCAATATGCCAGCACATTTGGAAAACTCAGCAGTGGCCACGGGACTAGAAAATGTCAGTTTTTATTCCAATCCCCAAAAAGGGCAACTTCAAAGAATGTTCAAACTGCCGCACAATTGTGCTCATCTCCCACACTGTCCAAGTAATGCTCAGAATTCTCCAGGCCAGGCCTCAGCAGCACGGGAAACGTGGACACTCAGATGTCAAGCTGGATTTAGAAAAGGGAGAGGAACCAGAGATCAAATTGCCAGCATCTGTTGGCTCATAGAAAAAGCAAGAGAGTTCCCGAAAAACATTTACTTCTGTTTTATTGACTACGCCAAAGCCTTTGACTGTGCGCATCACAACAAACTGGAAAATTCTTCAAGATGTGAGAATACCAGACCACCTGACCTGCCTCCTGAGAAATTTGTATGCAGGTCAAAAAGCAACAGTTAGAATCGGACATGGAACAATGGACTGGTTCCAAATTGGGAAAGGAGTAGGTCAATGGTGTATGTTGTCACTCTGCTTATTTAACTTATATGCAGAGTTCCCATGCAAAATGCCAGGCTGGATGAAGCACAAGCTGAAATCAAGATTGCCAGGAGAAATATCAATAACCTCAGATATGCAGATGACACCATCCTTATGACAGAAAGCAAGAAAGAATTAAAGAGCCTCTTGATGAAAGTGAAAGAGTGAAAAAATTGGCTTAAATCTCAACATTCAGAAAACTAAGATCATGGCATCCAGTCCCATCACTTCATGCAAATAGATGGGGAAACAATGGAAACAGTGAGAGACTTTATTTTTGGGGGGCTGCAAAATCAGTGCAGATGGTGACTGTAGCCATGAAATTAAAAAACACTTGCACCTTGGAAGAAAAGCTATGACTAACCTAGACAGCATATTAAAAAGCAGAGACAGTACTTTGCCAACAAAGGTCCATCTAGTCAAAGATACTGTTTTTCCAGTGGTCATGTATGGATGTGAGAGTTGGACTGTGAAGAAAGCTGAGCGCCAAAGAATTGATGCTTTTGAACTGTGGTGGAGAAGACTCTTGAGAGTCCTGTGAACTGCAAGGAGATCCAACCAGTCCATCCTAAAGGAAACCAGTCCTGAATATTCATTGGAAGGACTGATGCTGAAGCTGAAACTCCAATATTTTGGCCACCTGATGCCAAGGACTGACTCATTGGAAAAGACCCTGATGCTGGGAAAGATTGAAGGCAAGAGGAGAAGGGGACGACAGAGGATGAGATGGTTGGATGACATCACCAACTCGATGGACATGAGTTTGAGCAAACTCTGGGAGTTAGTGATGGACAGGGAAGCCTAGTGTGCTGCAGTCCATGAGGTCGCAGAGTTGGACACGACTGAGCGACTAAACTGAACTGAACTGATCTTTAGACAGCAGGTGGGAAAGTCAGGTCATTAAATTTGCAGTCTATCTCCTTTCAGGGAGGAACTACAGTCTGGGTGTTTTTGCCTTTTTTTCTGTGCTGAACCAGGGGGAGTAGCCATCAGTTGTATTTGTGCACCCATTTAAAAAGAATCCTTTGTCCTCTGTGGTCATGGAGACTTACAAATACTGAGCCTTGTTTGCTCTCAAAACTAGATGATTTAACCCTCAATTTTGAAGCTATTTTTTTTTTTTTTTGCCAGGTATAGAACTCTAGACTATCTTTTTTTTTAATTCATTACTTTAAAGATGTAGCTCCAGTGGATCATTTTTATATTTTCCATGTCTCTCATTGAGTTTTTGAACTTGTAGAATACCATTACAGTAACGTTTAATGTCTTTCTCTGCTAATTTTAATATCTGTGTCAAATCTGGGTTGGTTTTGATTGATTATTGTTTTTATATTTTCCTGCCTTTTCTGGTAAGCTTTGATTGGATGTCAGATACTGTGAGTTTCATTTTGTTGGGTGCTGGATACTTTTGTATTACTATAAATGTTCTTAAACTTTGTTTTGGAATGTAGTTAAGTTTCTTAGAAATATTTCTGTCCTTTCAAGTCTTGCCCTTAGGATTTGTTAGATGGGGTCCTGACGAATGCTCAGTCTAGGATTGATTATTCTCCTGAGACAGTTATTCTGAGGCAAGATCTTCCTGAGGACTTTACCCAGTGTTTGATGAATTAGGTGTTTTTCCCAGTCTGACTGGTGGGAGCGGACCTATTCTTGTTCCTGTGTGAGTCCCAGGCACTGTTCCCTCTAATCATTTCAGATGGTTCTTTCTGTGGCCTCAGGTGTTCTTTTCACATGCATGCACTGATTAGTACTGTTCTGAATACTCAGGGGTACTCTCTTCAGTTCTCCAGGGTTCTCTGCATTAGTCAGCGTTCACCCAGAGAAACAGAACCAGCAGGAATGTTTGACCACACCTCTGGATACTGTGACCTACTCAAGTGGACACAAAAAAAATTAACTGTCACATTCTCTGCACATTTTTTTTCACTCTCTGGTACTTTGTTCTATCATTTCTAGTTGATTCAATCTTCCAGAAGACTCAGCTCCAAATCCTCAACTCAGGGAGTCAGTTGGGCTCTGCCTCACTTCCTCTACCCTGTGCCATGGTCTGAACACTTTTTCAAGCAGTCTGGGGGAATCCTAAGTACTCACCTCATTTGTTTCCCACCTCTCAGTCCTTGGTTGCCTGCTATTCAGTGCTTAAAACCTGCTGCTTCAGCAATTCTCTGGGGGCACAGTGGATAAGAATCCATCTGCCAATTCAGGGGACATGGATTGATCCTTGGTCCGGGAAGATTCCACATGCTGTGGAGCAACTAAGCCCGTGCACCACAACTGTTGAGCCTGTGCTCTAGGACCTGAGAGCCACAACTTATGAGCCTCTGTGCCACAATTACTGAAGTCCACACACTCTAGAGCCAGCTGGTCACAACTACTGAAGCAGCTCCTGAAGCCTGTGTGCCTAGAGCCTGTGCTCAGCAGTGAAAGAAGCCACCACAGTGGAGAAGCCCATTCACCACAACTAGAGCATATCCCCCTCTCTCTGCAACTAGAGAAAACCTGCATGCAGCAACGAAGACCCAGCTCAGCTCAGCTCAGTTATTGAGTCATGTCTGACTCTTTGCAACCCCATGGACTGCAGCACACCAGGCTTCCCTGTCCATCACCAACTCCCAGAGTTTGCTCAAACTCATGTCCATCGAGTTGGTGATACCATCCAACCATCTCATCCTCTGTCATCCCCTTCTCCTCCTGCCTTCAATCTTTCCCAGCATCAGGGTCTTTTCCAATGAGTCAGTCCTTGGCATCAGGTGGCCAAAATATTGGAGTTTCAGCTTCAGCATCAGTTCTTCCAACGAATATCGAGGACTGATTTCCTTTAGGTTGAACTGGTTGGATCTCTTTGCAGTCCACGGGACTCTCAAGAGTCTTCTCCAACACCACAGTTCAAAAGCATCAATTCTTAGGTCCTCAGCTTTCTTTATAGTCCAACTCTCACATCCGTACATGACTACTGGAAAAACAATATCTTTGACTAGATGGACCTTTGTTGGCAAACTAATGTCTCTGCTTTTTAATATGCTGTCTAGGTTAGTCATAGCTTTTCTTCCAAGGTGCAAGTGTTTTTTAATTTCATGGCTACAGTCCCATCTGCAGTGATTTTGGAGCCTCCCAAAATAAAGTCTCTGTTTCCATTGTTTCCTCATCTATTTGCATGAAGTGATGGGACTGGATGCCATGATCTTAGCTTTTTGACTGTTGAATTTTAAGCCAACCTTTTCACTCTCTTCTCTTACTTTCATCAAGAGGCTCTTTAGTTCTTCTTTGCTTTCTGTCATAAGGATGGTGTCATCTGCATATCTGAGGTTATTGATATTTCTCCCAGCAATCTTGATTCCAGCTTGTGCTTCATCCAGCCTGGCATTTTGCATGATGTACCCTGCATATAAGTTAAATAAGCAGAGTGACAACATACAGCCTTGACGTACTCCTTTCCCAATTTGGAACCAGTCCATTTTCCCCAGTCTTTTTCTTACTGTTGCTTTTATTTATTTATTTTTAATTTAAATTTATTTATTATAATTGGAGACTAATTATTTTACAATATTGTATTGGTTTTGCCATACATCAACATGAATCCACCATGGGTGTACATGTGTTCCCCATCCTGAACTCCCCTCCCACCTCCCTCCCCATACCATCCCTCTGGGTCATCTCAGTGTACCAGCCCCAAGCATCCTGTATCCTGCATCAAGCCTGGACTGGTGATTAGTTTCTTATATGATATTATACATGTTTCAGTGCCATTCTCCCAAATCATCCCACCTTCTCCCTTTCCCACAGAATCCAAAAGACTGTTCTATACATCTGTGTCTCTTTTGCTTTTTGACTTGCATACAGATTTCTCAGGAGGCAGGTAAGGTGGTCTGGTATTCTCATGTCTTGAAGAATTTTCCACAGTTTGTTGTGATCCACACAGTCAAAGGCTTTGATGTAATCAATAAAACAGAAGTAGATGTTTTTCTAGCATTCTTTTGCTTTCTCTATGAGCCAACGGATATTGGCAATTTGATCTCTGCTTCCTCTGAGATCAATAACCTCAGATATGCAGATGACACCACCCTTATGGCAGAAAGTGAGGAGGAGCTAAAAAGCCTCTTGTTGAAAGGAAAGAGGAGAGCGAAAAAGTTGGCTTAAAGCTCAACATTCAAAAAACGAAGATCATGGCATCCAGTCCCATCACTTCATGGGAAATAGATGGGGAAACAGTGAAAACAGTGTCAGACTTTATTTTTCTGGGCTCCAAAATCACTGCAGATGGTGATTGCAGCCATGAAATTAAAAGACGCTTACTCCTTGGAAGAAAAGTTATGAGCAACCTAGATAGCATATTCAAAAGCAGAGACATTACTTTGCCGACTAAGGTCCGTCTAGTCAAGGCTATGGTTTTTCCTGTGGTCATGTATGGATGTGAGAGTTGGACTGTGAAGAAGGCTGAGCGCCAAAGAATTGATGCTTTTGAACTATGGTGTTGGAGAAGACTCTTGAGAGTCTCTTGGACTGCAAGGAGATCCAACCAGTCCATTCTGAAGGAGATCAGCCCTGGGATTTCTTTGGAAGGAATGATGCTAAAGCTGAAGCTCCAGTACTTTGGCCACCTCATGCGAAGAGTTGACTCATTGGAAAAGACTCTGATGCTGGGAGGGATTGGGGGCAGGAGGAGAAGGGGACGACAGAGGATGAGATGGCTGGATGGCATCACGGACTCGATGGATGTGAGTCTGAGTGAACTCCAGGAGTTGGTGATGGACAGGGAGGCCTGGTGTGCTGCAATTCGTGGAGTTGCAAAGAGTCGGACACGACTGAGCAACTGAACTGAACTGAACTCCTCTGCCTTTTCTAAATCCAGCTTGAACATCTGGAAATTCATGGTTCATGTACTTTTGAAGTCTGGCCTGGAGAATTTTGAGCATTACTTGGCTAGTGTGTGAGATGAGTGAAATTGTGTAGTAGTTTAGAGTGAACTCCAGGAGTTGGTGATGGATAGGGAGGCCTGGCGTGCTGCGATTCATGGGGTCACAAAGAGTCAGACACGAGTGAGTGACTGAACTGAACTGAACCATATTCCTAGATTATGCAGATGCTGCTGATCCAGGCCCCACACTTGAGAACCCTTGCTGTAAGGTACCAGAGAGCAAAGGAGCTGGCTTCAGTACCTCCTTAGTTGTGACCCTAGGGAGGAAAGAAAATGGCTTGGTATGCTCCAGGCTTCCACTTTGCAATAGAACAGTTTCCAAACTTGGACACTTTGAAGATACTTAAGAGCTCTGAAGTATTCAGTGAAAAGGACAGTGGTGCATGTAAGGAGCTTGGTGCCCTGCAGCACCAAACAAAGGCCAGAAAAAAGTGTAGAAGAATGTGGTGGATGCCTCATAATGGAAGATCTTTCTCACCCCCCCACTTCCCTCCAGTCCTCCATTCCTTTTTTTTTTTTTTTTTTTTGCTGAGCACATTTGAGACACCTCCAAAGATGACCTGGTAAAACTGAGCAGACCTGTTCATGGGGACCTAGAGATTCTGAATGAGCAGGAGTCGATTTGCAGTGGTTACACATTTTACAGACCTTTGAGCCCTGATAAGCTTGTTAGAAACAAAATCTTCAGTAACCTGGGCCTGCATCCTTATAGCATGAGGCGGTCAGGCATACTGGCAGGAGGAGGCCTGGAGGGAATTTATAGTGTCATTGCAGAATCGAGGTTTTATTTCATCCTGTCTTCCAACCAAAGGTTGGCCAGAGGTAGTTTGCAGACTCCACATCCTAATAAATACTCCTAAAGAGTTCTTTGCCTAGGCTTAATTACAGTGTGTAAATATGCAGACAGCCCGTTATTGGGCAGGTGTGGAAGGGAAAGGATGGCCATGGAATAGAGGTGGGTAATGACCTCCTATTTGCTCATCCACAGTATGAGTGAGTCTCCTGCTGGCTACCTGTGATTTGAGGTTACCTCAGAACTAATTATCTTCCTCGTGGTGGCAGGTCCATCTCAGTGCTCTGTGGAGTTCTTGGCTAACTCTGAAACCTTTCTATGCCATTTACTTTAACTTCTGCCAGACTTCTTGTTGAATTTCAATGAGGCCTGGGCTCTGGGTTAAATGCCATCGGAGTTACCCAACTTTTCCTAGATATTTGATTTCTCATGCTTCTTCAAACCTATTTAAGGCAGATGCAGTTTAGTTTGTGAACAGAACCCACCAGGTGCTATGGAGCAGTAACTATAGACTTTGTTTTGTTCATCAATTCATCATTAATTAGCTATCTACTGTGTACCAGGTGCTCCTGTCAGCCCCTGGGGATACAGAAGTGAATGCTATTCTCCTGCTCTTCAGGAGCTCAGTCAGGGGAGGAAATTGGACACATCGACATAAAGGCAGTGACGGGAACAGTGAACAGCCATTAAGGGATTACAGAAGAGCAAAAAGCAGCTCAGCCCGAAGGGCCAGGGGCAAGCTTCTTAGTGACGTCATGACTTGTGATGCTTCTTTACTATTCTGTAGGAATGAGTTAGGGAAATGAGAAAGGAGCAAGCCAAATACAGACAAAATGTTACAAATAAAAGCATGGACATGGTGAGTCATGTGGTATCTATGGGAATTACAGTGTTAAGGTGGCAGAGGAAAAAGGATCACAATGAGTTAACAGTCCTTTTAACAGTCATTCAGCTTTATAGTATTGTTGGCTGAAAAAATACATGTCGCCTAACACTTGAGAGTTAGGTTTATTTGGTGGAAATCATGAGGACTTCAAGCCTGGGAAGACAGCACCTCAGGTGACCAAGAGAGAACTCTTTCTGAGGAGGTGCGGAGAGGAGCCAGGCTATGTAGAAGTTTACTGCAAGGGGCAGGTAATATGAATATTAAAAGATTACTGTTAATTAAGGGAAACTAGTCGGGATTGGGAGTTCATGTACACTCGTTGCTGATTCATGTCAATGTATAGCAAAACGAATACAGTATTGTAAAGCAAAACAAACTAAAAAATAAAAATTAATTAAAAAAAAAAAAAATGTAGGGCTCTTCTATGTATGGAAAGATGCAAGCATTCGGGCTTACTGAAATCAGTTCTTTCATATGCATCTCAGCCATCTGAGGCCAAATCCTACTTTTTGATTGTTCTTGTCCTTCATTCCTCATTTACCATAAGTGGTGGTGGATGTGGCAGATGGCTGCCTCCTGTACTTTCTCACATTCCCCCGCCCCCAACTCCTCAGCATTTACCAGGGAGGAAGTGGCTGATGGCTGCTGGATGGCTGGTATTGTTTCATCTGCATTTGGAAGGCTGGAATCCCTCCTGGCTGTGACTTGACTTGTTTACTGGTAAAACAGAAAAGATTTCATTTCACAGTTTAATATAGTATAAAAGAGTGATAGAGTACATGGATTTTAAAAACAGATTGCCTGAGTTCAAATTCTAATTCTTCAACCAACTAGCTGTGTGGCCATGGGCAAGTAAATTCTCTGTGCAGGTTGCTTATCCCCTTGAGTCTGTCATTGCATGTAAAGTAGGGAGAATGATACTAACTTTCTCAAAGTTATTGTGAAAACAAAATAAGTTGATACATGGAAAGTGCTTATGCATAGTAAGAGATAAATAAATGTTGCTGCTGCTGCTGCTAAGTCGCTTCAGTCGTGTCCGACTCTGTGTGACCCCATAGACAGCAGCCCACCAGGCTCCTCTGTCCCTGGGATTCTCCAGGCAAGGACACTAGAGCTGGTTGCCATTTCCTTATCCAGTGCATGAAAGTGAAAAGTAAAAGTGAAATCCCTCAGTCTTGTCCTACTCTCTGTGACCCCATAGACTGCAGCCTACCAGGCTCCTCCGCCCTTGGGATTTTCCAGGCAAGAGTCCTGGAGTGGGTTGCCATTGCCTTCTCTGAAATAAATGTTAGTAGCTATTACACTCACCTAGAGTGACTTCACTTTCACTTTTCACTTTCATGCGTTGGAGAAGGAAATGGCAACCCACTCCACTGTTCTTGCCTGGAGAATCCCAGGGACGGTGGAGCCTGGTGGGCTGCTGTCTATGGATTTCACAGAGTCAGACACGACTGACGCGACTTAGCAGCAGCAGAGCAGGGCACCAAGCAAGGTGAATGGGCAGCTCATGCTCAAGAAGACCCAAACTTCCTTATGGCTTTTAGGGAAGGGTTTTTAAGGGCAGCATTTTGCAATGAGGGTTACACCTGATGGACTTTCTTCTGATTGGTTGGTGGTGAGATAACAGGGTGATGTTTTGGGAATCTTAACTATCAGCCTTCTGGTTCCAACCAGTGTGAATTCTGCCTGCTTGTGCTTAGCAGGTAGCCCATCTTCCACTGGATGGGCATCTTAGTTTCTTAGAACATCTCAAAGATCTGCATCAGATTGTTATGCATATCACTTGAGGAGGAACTAGAGCTCTGTTTTACCACTGAACTATTCAAGCTATCATTACTTTTCTTCACTGTTTTTCCTTTGTTTCTGCATTCCCTCACTTCCCTAATTGCTACCTGCTTGAATCTTCTCTTAGGAACTCAGGGAATGTGCCTAGGAGGCTAAAGCCTTTTTCTACAATAAAATAAATGGGGAGCGGGGGAACAGGTATAAGACTGGAACTTTAGTACCCAGGAGGGCCTCATACCTCCTGCTCAGTTTTAATCTTCCCCTTTAAGATGTGATACTCCTCAATCTTGAGGGTAATAGCGATGGTACTAGAAAGGGAATATGGTTTTGGATAGGGAGGTTAATCATAAACTCAGAAAAGGAACTTGGTTTAGGGGGACTTGGTTTTATTATTATTAAATATTTTTTATGCGTCATCTCCCAATAGCCCAGTAAGCTCTAAGTATCTGCTTTTTTTTTTGACAAACCTGTCTGACTCCAGGACTTGGCTTTTACTCATTATATTACACTGCAGTTCCAGAGATCTCTGTGGTATGCTTCTTATGTCTAGCGCAAAAAAAAAAAAAAAAAAAAAATCAGGAAGGAAGTGTGTGAAATGAAACTAGTTTGAAACTCAAGGCTATTCCTTGAGGCCAAACCACAACTTGGGTATTGAGAGGTAGATGTAAACTGAAGCCAAACTAATGTCTCCGTTTCAGCCTTAGACAAAGTAAGGTAGGAACACCTGAGATCCAGAACCATTGCAGTAATGGGTCACTCTGCCTGTTGCCTGGACAAAAATCCACATGCCAGATCATGTCATTCTCAAGCACTTGCCTCTGATGTTAAAAATTTCCACACAAGAGGGTGAAAGTATAATCATCTTTTATGAATTGTTTTACCTTTTAGAAATGAAGATCCAGTATCTTCTATCTCGATATACTCCAAGTATAGTAAAGGAACTGGTTCACTGTGACACATTGAAGGAGCCTGGGGAGAGAGAACCCCTTGTTCAGGCAGTGACTTTTAGTGTTTAGGGAAGTCAACAATAACTAAGCAGAAGTTGTGTAGGGAGAAGAGGGTACATGCTCTCAGGTTCTCTGGAGTATTCTACTGTACTGTCTAAAAAATCTCTAATACCTCCTTGTGTCAGGCTTTTAGGAGGTGGGTACCTGTCAGGCTCTCCAGGGAGCTAGAATCCTAGGTTGTGGAGAGATGCATGGTAAATCTTCTAGCTACCAAGAATGAACAGGAGTCCAGGAAGCAGGAGCAGGAGCCATCAGCAGGTGGTTTACAGGGCAGAAGCAAAGACAGCTTTTGCAGGAGAGAGAGAGCAGCTCTTTGAAGTTTGCATGGATTTCTGTTAAGAAGACCAGGATGTGCTTTTCTCTCTTTTATGGTGGAAGGTCTCTTCTTGTAACCTGCTCTTGGTTAGTTTGACCTCTTTATTTCCCCTCAGACTTTCCAATTAGCACATTCTTCCTGCAGAAGGCAGCATTTGAATAAAGAGTGAAAGCAGTTTGAGAAATATGAACTGGCATGGTTTTCTCACTGTGGCTGATGCTCTGTGAAAGTGAGAGTGGGACAAACCCAAAGGGGACTTCATTTTGTCCATGGCCAAAAAATGGAGAGGCTGCTCAAGGGAGCTGCTATTCATGGGGCACCCGTCGGCATGACACAGTGATTAGGGCAGAAGTACACCTTTCTTTCTCCTGAGGCTGTTCTGCTCAGCTGAGCACATGGGAATTGCACCTGTCGTAGTAGGCAGCTCTTACAGTGTGTTCAGAATAACAGGGTTTCCCTCCAGATGGTCCAGTTGACTTAGACATTTTTCTGGTGAGGCATGTGAGCAATCTTTGTGTTCTTGTCTCTGTTGGGAAGATGAGTGATTTGAAAGTGCTGATGTGAGAGAAGCTGAAATGATCTGCAGGATGTGCTTGATATAGTGGGGGAAAACAAACAAACCATGCAGGGCAGCTCTGCCAAGAGATACTGCCATAGCCATAGCCATCAGAACTTTGAGCTCTGCCTTAGAAAAGAGATGCCAATGCATTCAAAGATGTGAAAAGTGAAAGTGAAAGTCGCTCAGTCAAGTCCAACTCTTTGAGACCCCATGGACTGTAGTCCATGGAATTCTCCAGGCCAGAATACTGGAGTGGGTAGCCTTTCCATTCTCCAGGAAATCTTCCCAACCCAGGGATCGAACCCAGGTCTCTCACATTGCAGGTGGATTCTTTATCAGATGAGCCACAAGTGAGCCCTCCCCGAATGATCACAGCACTAAAGTGAACTTTGTTATCCCCACCATTCCTACTCAGCTTCCTTGAGCTGGGCTGATTTCCCAAGTTTTGGTGTTGGTGGCTGAGGGAAGCTCCTAATGGAAGCTGATGCCACAGTCTTTGACATCAAGGAGCTGTGGATAAACACATCTGCAGGAGAGATGAGCTGAGTGATGAATGTGGCTCCCGATGCAGGATGTTTAACTGAATGGCGTTTTCTTTTCAAGAGTCATTCAGAGAAAACTGGAAAAGAAAAAAAAAAAAATCCTCTGCCTTGTGAGCAAGTAACTGGGTCTCAGATCAGTGGAGCATGAGCAAGTGCAGCTGAAGTTTTCTTTCATACTCTGTCCTATAGAACAACTGTTTGAAAATGTTTCTGGCTCAGTGGGTTTTCAAACTTACTTAGCTGGGAACCCATATTATAAATGAAACCTTTTGTGAAATCTCCTTCATTCACCCTCCCCAAAAGCTTTAAACAACGTTTCACTGAACTTCAGATTCCCATGTGCTTAGTAAACCTCTGAATTCAAACGAGGTTATTTTGATAAACACAAATTTGAAACAGGTGTGATGGGTGACTGTTGCTCATATTAACCAACTGTATGATTGATACCATAGTTGTTGATGTTACTTTATTTTTTTTCAGAAATAAGAATATACTGGTTCATATAATTATGTAGTTACACATTGTAACAATTTTTCAACAACTGAAATCTCAGCCTCAAATTTTCTTACTGATCTTTGCAAATGGAATCACTTCCATCATTTAATAATTATTTGCATTCTTCAATAAGTAAAATCCCAATTTAAAAAAGTTGAAAACCAGATTCCTCGGCAAGTTAAAAATATTTTGTTTAGAAAATATTTTTGTATATATTATGAGATAGTAATATTTTTCAGTCTTTTTTTACATGTGTATATTTTAGTACATTTCTCAGTGACTCAATTAATATCTCAAAATGTGAAATTTTATTTTGTTTGGTTTGCCAAGTGCAAACTGTACATTTTCGGTAGCATTGTCCATGGCTGTAAACATTATGCCCTGCGTTACCAGACTGTGTAGGCTCTGCTTACTAAAAACTTCACAATTCACAAGAATCTTGTTATAATTATATTCTATTTTACAGAGAAACCAACAAAATGTAGTGATTTCTTGTTTCATTTGAAGTATACACACTTGCACCTTGCATTGATCAGAATTAATGAAGGGCTTCAGTGAAAAAATAGAAATTGTAACTCACTGCCCAAATAATTCTAAATGCCTGATCTAGTCAACAGTGTACAATGCATTATCCAACGCAGTTCTGATAAAAGAGAGCATCTTAAAAGTGGTGCTAGTCCAGGAAAGATACAAAGATTGCTTGAATCTACGTGGGGAATAACTTTTTAAGGACCATGATATTTTAGTTTCTCCTTTTTTTTTTTTTTTTCAATACCAAACCATATGTGAGTACATTTTTGCCATACTGGATCAGTGTTAAAAAAATTAACAGACAGACAAAAAATACGGATCCATATTCTTAAGTGTTTCTATTGTGTAAATACAGAAAAATTTAACCAAATTAAAAAATCTCTGCCTGATGTCTCCTTGTATGATCACAATTTACTAAAACAAGTAAAATGGAGAGAAAGCCATAATAACCCTTTTAATGTACAGTTGCATTCTCATGATCTCATATAACCCAGACTTCGAGCAAATTCATCCAGAATGTAGAATTCACTTTCTTAGCTCCATCCTTGCACTACATTATCAAATAATTATTAAAATTGGACCATAACCTATATACAAACTACTTATTGAGGTGTCAGTATCAGAAGAGGCATTCATAAACATTTTTTCTGTTGTGAGCACATTTCATTTTCATGTGATGAAGCAATGTATATGGAACAATGTTATGACAAAATATTCATCAACATACTTGAATTTTCTTAGTATACATTTTTTTTCAGTAATATTAATATGTTTAATTGATCCTGAGAGAATCTGGGTTACATATTTGTATTTTATCTATCAATGACCTTGTGATTTGCCTGGAATACTATTTTGTAAAATTTTACTATATAAATTTCGTTGACTTGGACTTACATCACCTTAAAAAATGAAAGGACTGATAAATGCTTATTGTGCTGTATTTTTACGAGTGACTTTATGGAAAATATTAGATACACTGCTATTTTAGGTATTATTGAAATTGCCATTGGTACCAGTTGAAGAATCATGATGTCAGTGTAGTATGAATTGCTATCTCATTTTGAAGCTGATCAATGTCATCACAGTCATTCTAATTTTTAAAGAATCCATAAATGTAATGATACATTTCTAATGTAATTACTTAACCTGCAGTAAATAAAATGATATCAAAATTTAGATGACAGAAAAAGTTGTATAATGATTATTATGGCAATACCTAAAACTTCCATAAGCACTGAAATTCTGTAATATGCTGTGTATTCAGTTGTTACTATACATTTATCAAACGGTCATGACAAGGGCCTAGCTTTGCATGGCCCTTAGCTGGGTGTGGCTCAGTATGCTGGAGGAGCACGTTTACTGCTAGCATACTCATACACAGTGGACAAGCACAGGTCTGATTTTTCAAAGCTTTTTTAAAGATTCATGCAGAATATTCCACGTTATCAACCACTCTAAAACATTATGACCGAAAGCCTCAGCGTTTATTTGTTTTCATCACGGTCTGAAGTTAGGGCAGGGCTTGGCCGTGGTATTGCCACACAGTGTCAGCTGGTGAGACTCACCTAGGACTGACTGGAGGGTGTATGTTCAAGGTGCTCATTCATGTGACAGCCAAACGGTTCTGGCTGTTACCTGTGAGCTCATCCAGGACTGACAGCAAGGCGTCTTCTTGCTCTGCTGGGGCCTCTCCCTAGGGTTATTCAGGCTTCCTCGTGGCATGGAAGCTGGGCTTCAAGAGAGACTGTTGAAAGACACAAGAAGTGGAAGCTGACTGGTAAGGCCTTGTCTGGAATTTGGTACAGTATCACTTGTGTTATATTCTATTGTCAAAGCACTGAAAGAACGTGTGCAGATTCCCAGAATGAGGCAAGAGACCCTCTTTCTTCTTGGTGTGTGCATCTTAAGTTGCTTCTGTTGTGTCTGACTCTGTGACCCTATAGATTGTAGCCCACCAGGCTCCTTTGCTCTTCTTAGAAACGGTGGTGATCTTTAATCACCACATAGAGTTACCACCTTGATAGTCAATGACTTCTCAGTTCAGTTCAGTTCAGTCGCTCAGTCATGTCCGACTCTGTGACCCCATGAATCGCAGCACGCCAGGCCTCCCTGTCCATCACCATCTCCTGGAATTCACTCAGACTCATGGCCATTGAGTCCGTGATGCCATCCAGCCATCTCATCCTCTGTTGTCCCATTTTCCTCCTGCCCCCAATCCCTCCCAGCATCAGGGTCTTTTCCAATGAGTCAACTCTTCGCATGATGTGGCCAAAGTACTGGAGTTTCAGCTTTAGCATCATTCCTTCCAAAGAAATCCCAGGGCTGATCTCCTTCAGAATGGATGAAGGGACTCATCCAAAGCACTCTCAAGAGTCTTCTCTAACACCACAGTTCAAAAGCATCAATTCTTTGGTGCTCAGCCTTCTTCACAGTCCAACTCTCACATCCATACATGACTACTGGAAAAACCATAGCCTTGACTAGACGGACCTTAGTCGGCAAAGTAATGTCTCTGCTTTTGAATATACTATCTAGGTTGGTCATAACTTTTCTTCCAAGGAGTAAGCATCTTTTAATTTCATGGCTGCAGTCACCATCTGCAGTGATTTTGGAGCCCCAAAAAATATGGAAAAACCATAGCCTTGACTAGACGGACCTTAGTCGGCAAAGTAATGTCTCTGCTTTTGAATATACTATCTAGGTTGGTCATAACTTTTCTTCCAAGGAGTAAGCATCTTTTAATTTCATGGCTGCAGTCGCCATCTGCAGTAATTTTGGAGCCCAGAGAAATAAAAGTCTGACACTGTTTCCACTGTTTCCCCATCTATTTCCCGTGAAGTGATGGGACTGGATGCCATCATCTTAGTTTTCTGAATGTTGAGCTTTAAGCCAACTTTTTCACTCTCCTCTTTCACTTCCATCAAGAGGCTCTTTAGTTCCTCTTCACTTTCTGCCATAAGGGTGGTGTCATCTGCATATCTGAGGTGATTGATATTTCTCCCAGCAATCTTGATTTCAGCTTGTGTTTCTTCCAGTCCAGCATTTCTCATGATGTATTCTGCATATAAGTTAAATAAGCAGGGTGACAATATACAGCCTTGACGTACTCCTTTTCCTATTTGGAACCAATCTGTTGTTCCATGTCCAGTTCTAACTGTTGCTTCCTGACCTGCATACCAAACTCCTTAAAAGCAATTACTTTTTGTCAGCGTTCCTTTCCCTCAAAACTTATTGATTGACATTCAACAATTTCTTAGAGAAGACTGATATTGTTAGTTACTTTCGATATATTACTTTCTAACCTGCTGTCTTGGAGGGATCACTGTGACTCTGTGTTGTTACATATCTACCTATCTACTGCATCCCACTCCGAGCTTTGTTCAGAGCCTTTAAAAATTTTTCTTTCTGTGGCATGTTCATGCCCTCAGAGAACTAGAACACCATACTTCTGAAAGCAAATCACAGAGCTATCCTAGTAATATACGTGTTGAGACTTTTCTAGTTCAAAATCATTATTGCTTCTGATACACAACCTTGATTAGTTATTTACATATTTGTATATTTGGAAGAATAATAGACCGACAACTGTTTTCCAAGAAGAATCTCTGTCCTGACATTAAAAACTTCTGCAGCCACCAAATGCAGAAGCAGCCTGCGCAGATGGGAGCAATATAATTTTTTTGCACAAAGGACAGCATGCAGTGTCACCATTGTGTACCCTGTACTTTTTCACTTACCAATATATCCATCCATCTCTTCATTTATTCTCTAAGTACTATTTATAGAACTTTAATATGTGCCAGGTGCTGTTCTAGATGCTGGGCACACAGCCTGCTTTGTGCTTTGTCCTTCTACCAGGAGAAGCTCCAGGTTCAGACTGGCAATCCAACTGGCTGGACTCAATGGGACTGAGTCTAGTGTTAAGCTTACTCTGTCCATAGAGACAGGTCATGGAAAGCAACGCGCAAAACATATTGGGGTTCATCAGTGATCCAACAGGGAGTGCAAACATATTTTCCATGAACAAGGTCAGGAGATCTGTGATTCATCCTGAAACAGAAACTTTTCTGCTCTAGTTCCCTTCCTGTCTCTCTATATGATTCTGGATATGTCAGTCCAAGGCTTGAGTGCTTGCTTCTCTCGCAGTAAACAAGACAGAAAACAAAAATGTAGTATGTAACAGTCCACGCTTGTGAAAGGAAGTAGCCCTGTGAGAAAGCAAACCCAGGATCAGTTCCGCCTGCTGGTCACCCTTTCTTCACATGCACACACTTGAGGGGGAGACACACAAAACAGATTAGAGTATTGTAAGAACAGTGTTATTAAGTGTTATGATGACCAAGAAGGAGAAAGAAATAGAGAATGATGCAAGGTGCTACCTTATACTTCAATGAGCAGAGTCCTTGCATACTTCATATTTGATACAGGCAAGATAGTTCCAGAAAAATATCTATTTCTGCTTTATTGACTATGCCAAAGCCTTTGACTGTGTGGATCACAATAAACTGTGGAAAATTCTGAAAGAGATGGGAATACCAGACCACCTGACCTGCCTCTTGAGAAACCTGTATGCAAGTCAGGAAGCAACAGTTAGAACTGGACATGGAACAACAGACTGGTTCCAAATCGGGAAAGGAGTATGTCAAGTCTGTATATTGTCACTCTGCTTATTAACTTCTATGTAGAGTACATCATGAGAAATGCTGGACTGGAAGAAGCACAAGCTGGAATCAAGATTGCCGGGAAAAAAAATCAATCACCTCAGATATGCAGATGACACCACCCTTACGGCAGAAAGCAAAGAAGAACTAAAAAGCCTCTTGATGAAAGAGGAGAGTGAAAAAGTTGGCTTAAAGCTCAACATTCAGAAA
Source organism: Aepyceros melampus (assembly GCA_006408695.1). Classification (NCBI taxonomy): domain Eukaryota; kingdom Metazoa; phylum Chordata; class Mammalia; order Artiodactyla; family Bovidae; genus Aepyceros; species Aepyceros melampus. The sequence continues at coordinate 108,098 of SJXQ01008661.1, forward strand.
ATGAAGATCATGGCATCTGGTCCCATCACTTCATGGCAAATAGATGGGGAAACAGTGGAAACAGTGTCAGACTTTATTTTTTTGGGCTCCAGAATCATTGCAGATGGTGACTGCAGCCATGAAATTAAAAGACGCTTACTCCTTGGAAGGAAAGTTATGAGCAACCTAGATAGCATATTGGAAAGCAGAGACATTACTTTGCCAACCAAAGTCCATCTAGTGAAGGCTATGGTTTTTCCAGTGGACACGTATGGATGTGAGAGTTGGACTGTGAAGAAAAGCTGAGCTGAAGAATTGATGCTTTTGAACTATGGTACTGGAGAAAACTCTTGAGAGTCCCTTGGACTTCAAGGAGATCCAACCAGTCCGTTCTAAAAGAGACCAGTCCTGGGTGTTCATTAGAAGGAGTGATGCTGAGGCTGAAACTGCAGTACTTTGGCCACCTCATGAGAAGAGTTGACTCATTGGACAATACCTTGATGCTGGGAGGGATTGGGGGCAGGATGAGCAGGGGATGACAGAGGATGAGATGGCTGGATGGCATCACTGACTCAATGCACATGGATTTGGGTGAACTCCGGGAGTTGGTGATGGATAGGGAGGCCTGGAGTGCTGTGATTCATGGGGTTGCAAAGAGTCAGACACGACTGAGCAACTGAACTGAACTGAAGTGTATCCATAGGATTTTTGCTCAGGAACAGATTTACTGGGTCAAAGAGTGTATGCTTTGGGGAATTTTCATAAATATAGCTGAATTTCCTTCTGTGCAGTTTGCTCTCCTTTACACTCCTACCAGAAATGTGCCTATTTTCCCACACCTTCTCAACGCAAAGTGCTATCTAAGTTTTGACTCTGAGCCATCTGATAGGTAAATAATCGCATCTCATCTCTTTTTGGTGATTCCTTTTATGGGTTCACACGTTTCAGAAATTTAGGAAATCATTTGAACTCCGTTTCCTGTTTATGTTCTCTGCCCATTTTCTGTGGTATCTATATTTTATTTCCTTGTGTGAAGGAAGTAAGTCTTTTGTCTGGGACGTTTAGTAGAATGTTCTTTGACTTGACACATCTTTTTGCTTTGTAAGTGATGCTTTTCTCACACATAGTTTTTAAAAACTTTTATGTAATTAAACCCATCAATCTCTTATGGCATCACCACTCCAGGATGATAAAAATAATTTTATCTCGTGTTTTCTGATCAGACTTTCTTGATATCATTTTTAATATTTATATTTTTGATCCATCTGGAATTCATTGGGATATAAGGTGTGAAATGTAGAATCTAAATGTATCTGTTTTTTTCTATATGGCTATCACCACTTTGATTTATTGAATAATGACTTATTTCAGAGGATATACATCTGCTCCTAATTGACCAACTAGAATATATACACTAAGTCCTTTGCCAAAGAGTAAAATCTCAAATTTTTATCTTAAGCACTTTGATGAAAGATGATTTACATGCACAATTGCTTAAAAGATATTCCTCTGAGATTTTATATGTGTGTGTGTGCATGTGTGTGTTTTCAATTGTTATTTCTGGATTATGGCAGAGAGCTTTATATATAACTCCTACTGTTTTAACACCTTTTTGAAGGTGAGTAATTCTGTACCTCAGATTTATTGAGAAATTTTAAGAAATTGCTATCCAGAACATAAGATTGCATTTATTGTAGGGATATTTTATTCAGGGACTTCTATATAAAGAAAGGTGAGCACCGAAGAATTGATGCTTTTGAACTGTGGTACTGGTTCTCCAATACTCTTGAGAGTCCCTTGGACAGCAAGGAGATCCAACCAGTCCATCCTAAAGGAAATCAGTCCTGAATATTCATTGGAAGGACGATGCTGAAGATGAAACTCCAATACTTTGGCCACCTGATGCGAAGAACTGACTCATTGGAAAAGACCCTGATGCTGGGAAATATTGAAGGTGGAAGGAGAAGGAGATGACAGAGGATGAGATGGTTGGATGACATCAGCAACTCTATGGACATGTGTTTGAGTAGCCTCTGGGAGTTGGTGATGGACAGGGAGGCCTGGCATGCTGCAGTCCATGGGGTCACAAAGAGTTGGACTCGACTGAGTGACTGAACTGAACTGATAGAAAAATACACAGTAAGTGTTTTTTTAAATAAAGAATCAATGAAGTTTTTTTCTTCTGTTGAAATGGTGGCTCTTTTTGGAGGCTGATGTGAATTTAATGATTGATTTCTCTTGGCTGCCAAGCACCAGAGCTTAAGGTGACCATATGCCAGGTATTGTATGAGCTTTAGGCTCTAGAAAGAGGTAGACCTGGATCAAATCTCAGCCCATCATTCTTATGAGCTGAGCTGCCTTGGGCAAGCCATGTATTTGTGTATGTATGTATATTCTGAATGTTCTCATTTATTTTTATGAATAATGTTTGTCCTTTAAGTATTTTTATTGAAGTATATTTGACTTACAATGCTTCAGGTGTACAGCAAAGTGATTCAGTTATATATGCATTTTTTCATTATAGGCTAATACTAGATATTGAGTATAGTTCCCTGTGGTCAACAGTCGGATCTTGTTGTTTATGTATTTTATATATAATTGTATGCATCTGTTAATCCTGAATTTCTAATTTACCCCTCTCCCTTCTTTCCCCTTTGGTAACTGTAAGTTGTTTTCTGTGTCTGTATGTCTATTTCTGTTTTGTAAATAGTCATTTGTATATTTTTAAATATTTTATATATGTGTTTGTGTGTTAGTCACTCAGTTGTGTCTGACTCTGTGACCCCATGGACTGTAGCCCATTCAGTTCATTTCAGTTCATTTCAGTTCAGTCGCTCAGTCGTATCCGACTCTTTGCAACCCCATGAACGGCAGCATGCCAGGCCTCCTGTCCATCAACAACTCCCAGTCTACCCAAACTCATGTCCATTGAGTTGGTGATGCCATCCAACCATCTCATCCTCTGTCGTCCCCTTCTCCTCTCACCCTCAATCTTTCCCAGCATCAGGGTCTTTTCCAATGAGTCAGCTCTTCACATCAGGTGGCCAAAGTATTGGAGTTTCAGCTTCAACATCAGTCCTTCGAATGAACACCCAGGACTGATCTCTTTTAGGACAGACTGGTTGGATCTTCTTGCAGTCCAAGGGACTCTCAAGAGTCTTCTCCAACACCACAGTTCAAAAGCATCAGTTCTTCTGCGCTCAGCTTTCTTTATAGTCCAACTCTCACATCCATACATGACTACTGGAAAAACTATACCCTTGACTAGACAAACCTTTGTTGGCAAAGTAATGTCTCTGCTTTTGAATATGCCACCTAGGTTGGTCATAACTTTCCTTCCAAAGAGTAAACATCTTTTAATTTCATGGCTGCAATCACCATCTGCAGTGATTTTGGAGCCCCCCCCAAAATAAAGTCAGCCACTGTTTGCACTGTTTCCCCATCTATTTGCCATGAAGTGATAGGGCTCCTCTGTCCATGGGATTCTCCAGGCAAGAATACTGGAATAGATTGCCATTTCCTACTCCAGATAAAATTCTACATGTAAGTAATGTCATATTATATTTGTCTTTGTCTGATTTATTGCACTTAGTATGATAATCTGTGGGTCCTTAGGCAAGTCATTTAACTTCTCTGTGCTGGCTGCCTTATCTGTAAGCCGGGAATAATAATCACATTTGCCTTGTTAGACTGGGAGGGTTAGACGAGATTAAAATAAATGAAGGTTTTAGCACAAAGCCAAAACATAGTAAGCATTCAATAAAACAGCATATTATTATTGTTATTGATTCAAGTTGATAAAATGTTTAGAATTTTGCCATTTAAAAAATGGTTTATAGCATTTGGAAGATTAATACAATCTTAGATGCATTGACCTCTGTCCTTCCCAGGAAGAGGTGAATTATTTCTTTTTGCTATCATCCTTAACATCAGAAACTGGGGACTTGAAAAAGTTAAACAAAGCAAATGTAAGTGAATCCTATCCATTTCATAGAACTACAGAATCTAGGTGTCAAAAAACAATTTGGATGTTATCTCGTCCAGTTTTCCTTCCCAGAGTTATTTGCTAAATATTTAAATAAACCTCAATTTTAACTTTTTTTCCTGTGAGACTAAGGCATCTTTTAAAGAAATGAGAAGTCAGTTTGAATCAGAATGAAATATATACTTACTATTTTTAAAATGTCAAGTATTTTCAGGACTAAGCCATGATCTGATATAACGTTTGGTTTAAATTCTGTTGGGAAAGTTTCCTGTATCTTTTATGGAAGGTTAGCTGCCAGAAGGCCCATGATCTCACCCTGTTCTTGGCACCCACTGAGATCTGGTACCCACTGTGGTCCTGTGCAGTCAGGCAGTGATCAGCATTGCTGCAGAGAAGACATTTTGCTGACCCAGGAATAACAGCTCTGAGCCGATGATGTCAGTAACTTTTAAAATAGCTTATTTAAAAATCTTTTCAGTGACCTCAGCTACACTTAATGCCTCTTAGCTCATCTGGACATGGGCAAGAAATGTAAGAAGGATGGGTGACAACTGCAACTCCAAGCAGCTGTGTCTTCAGAAGCCCGTTTTAGGAAGGAACTTGTCTGAACAAGTTGAAGATGGAAGATACCCTTGGTATCCAGTGACTGTGATGCAGATATAGAACTTGTATAGCTCCAACCCTACAAGCCTGGGGAAAATGAAGCTACCCAACAACAGTTGTATGTAATATTTCTCGAGCTCTGCACATACTTTCGGTGATGCGAGCTCTGGCTCCTTTCCCTGGGTCCCCTGTGTATTTTGGAAATTATGCAGTTGATTCACATGGACTCCTGGACAGCCCTGTCAGTTACCATGGGTTTCCCCTGTTGGCCCTTCTTACCACTGTCTCCTGCAGTTCACGCTGCCACTGCAGCAGGCGATGCCTGCCTAGGTCTGCTGCATCCTCCAGGCCAGGGATGTGTAATGCCAAGGATGCTGACATCTGCACTGAGAGCACATTCCCCACTCGCAGAGGCTGCTGCTGCCAGTCCCTTAAAAGCTGTGCTTGGTCTTCTGGAGCCTTTGGTGTAGCTGAAGCAACCCCAAAGCAGAGGGCATTCTGACATTTGTTAATGCTGTTCATCTGTTAATTGGACACCAAAGCTATACCCCCAAATCTCCAGCACTCTGTACCTGTTACTAATGAAATTCTTATGGACCATTATTAAATGGGCTTTTATTAAAAATGAAACAGTTGATTCCATATCACCTAGATGATCACAGAACTCAACACTTTTCAGCCTAATTAAAGTTCCAAGTTTGTTGTGCAAAAATTATCACATAAAGTTTTGAACTGGTTTATATCCTGTTTTTTCCACTTATTTCTATTGAAAACATTTATTCAGTCTGTCCGGGCTTCGTAATTCATTCAACCAACCTTTTATTCTTGCAAATTTAGATTTTGCCCTAATTTTTCATTCCAGTCGTCCACTGGTATCCACGGGGATTGCTTCCAGGACCACACCTCAGATACAAAATTGGCAGAAGCTCAAGTTCCTTATATATAAAATGGCATAGTATTTGCATACAGCCTATGCATATCTTCCGGAATACTTTAATCATCTCTAGATTACTTATAATGCCTAATACAATGTAAATGCTATGTAAATAGTTGCCAGTGCTTAGCAAATTCAAGTTTTACTTTTTAGAAATTTCTGGAATTTTTGTTCTGAGTCTTTTTTATCTGCAGTTGATTGAATCCTTAAATTTGGAACCTGTGGATATGGTGGGCCATATTGTAAACCTTGCTGCAAAGAATATCCTCATGGTTATATTTCCCCCCACGTGCTAATGCGTGCTACATTGCTTCAGTCATGTCTGACTCTCTGTGACCCTATGGATTGTAGCCTGCCAGGCTCTTCTGTGCATGGGTTGCCATACCCTCCTCCAGGGCATCTTCCTGACCCAGGGATCAAACCTGCATCTTCATCTCGTGCATTGGCAGGCAGATTCTTTACCATTCGTGCCACCTGGGAAGCCTTGAGTCAAAGGAGTTTATTTTTTTAAGGCTTTTGCTACACGTGATCTAATTTCCCTCTCCAATGATGGGACGGATTTACACTCCTACCATGCTCTTGACAACACCTTAAAGATCATTAAAATAAATGTTTGTTGGATTAATGCATAAGCAGGAATACATGCACTTCATAACAAGTTCAAATGATAAAGCAGTGATTAAAGTGTAAAGTGAAAGCTTTCCAATTTCCCTAATTGCCTGAAACACTTAGGATTATGTTAACCAGGCTCTTCACTGTGAAAGTGAAGAGTACTAACCACTGGACCATCAAACAATTCCCAATATTTTCACAGTTTTGTGTGTTTCCTTCTGCTCTCCTGACCAGTGCACCTGCAGGAAGACAGTTCTGAGATTTTAGCATCTACCTTCTCTGATGTGATGAAAACAACTCTGTGGAAATATTAATATAAAATTCCTGCTTTTAATGGAAAACACTTGAAACATTAATTAACCCTCTTTCATTCTATATCTATCTCATTCCTTTCTGTACTGTCTGAAATGTCACGAGTTTGTATAATTTTTTTTTTAAATATAATTTATTTAGGGCTTCCCTTGTAGCTCGGTTGATAAAGAGTCTGACTGCAATGCAGGAGACCTGGGTTAAATCCCTGGGTCAGGAAGATCCCCTGGAGAAGGAAATGGCAATCCACTCTAGTATTCTTGCCTGGAGATTCCCAAGGACAGAGGAGCCTGGCAGGCTACAGTCTAGGGGTCGCAAAAAGTTGGACACGACTGAGCAACTAAGCACACAGCAGATCAGGTCTAGTCCTCAGGTTCTCTAGCTGTGGCTCATGGGCTAATTTTCTCTAAGGCATGTGGGATCTTAGTTCCCCGACCAAGGACTGAGCCCATGTCCCATGCGTTGCAAAGTGGATTCTTAACCACTGGACCACCAGTGAAGTCCCTGGTTTGTACTATTTTGATAATCCAATAATCCCTGAGTTTATTCACACATATGTTAGAAACAGCATGACTGTTAAGGGATGTCACCCAAAACTATAAAAAAGAAATTTATTATATTTTTGTAATGTATGCATATTACACAGTACTGAGAAAACTTAGAAATTTAGTTGAGAATTTTTCTGTTACTATCTAGAGTTAAGGACAAAAGATCATATTGTAGCTTGTTTATCTAATCTGTAAAAAGCAGGAGTTCCATCCCTAAGATTCAGTTCAGTTCAGTTCAGTCGTTCAGTCATGTCCGACTCTTTGAGACCCCATAAATCGAAGCATGCCTGGCCTCCCTGTCCATCACCATCTCCCGAAGATTAGGGGTGGACAAATGGCACATGGTCTAAATTGTAACCTGGTTTTAAATGGACTGCGAGCTAATAATGTCTTTTACATTTTTTATAGTAAAATAAGAAAGATTAATATTTAATGATGGACTTCCCTGGTGGCGCTGGTGGTAAAACAACCTGCCTGTCAATGCAAGAAATACCTGAAACAGGGGTTGGCTCCCTGGGTCAGGAAGATCCCCTGGAGGAGGGCATGTCAACCCACTCCAGTATTCTTGCTTGGAGAATCCTATGGTCAGAGGAGCCTGGCAGGCTACAGTACATGGGGTTGCAAAGAGTCGGACATGACTGAAACAACTTAGCACACTGGTGATATTTAGTGAGACAAGAACATGCTGTGAAATACAATTTCAGAGTTCACACAGAAAATTGTATTGGCACAGGACTTTTCTGGTGACTCAGTGGTAAAGAATCCACCTGCCAATGCAGGAAACATGGGTTTGATCCCTGATCTGGAAAGATCCCACATGCTGCAGATCAACTAAGCCCCTGAGCCACCATTAATGAGCCTGTGCTCTAGATCCAGGGAGCCGCAACTACTGAGCCCATGCCATAACTACTGAAACCCATGTGCCCTAGAGCCTGTGCTCTGCAAGAGAAGCTACCACAATGAGAAGCCCTCACACTGCAACTAGAGAGTAGACCCCCCCACTCACGCAGCTAGAAAAAGCCCTCACAGCAAGGAAGACCCAGCACAGCCAAAAATAAATAAACAAATAAAAAAAATTTTTTTTAAGAAAATTTTATTGGCACACAGCTACTCTCATTCATTCATGTATTGTCAGTGGTGGCTTTTGTATTATGAAGGAGAGTTGAGTAGTTGTAACAGAGGCCATATGGCTTTTTTCACCTGAAATACTGGGCTGCCCAAAAAGTTCATTTCTTTTTTTTTTTTTTAATAAAATCTTACAGAAAAATTTGAATGAACTTTTTGGTGAATCCAATATTTACTATCTGGCCTTCTACAGAAAAAGTGTATCAAGCCCTGATTTACATTTTCAAATGTAAAAATCAATGAAATTTCTCTACTAAGAGAATGTCAAGGCTGTATATTGTCACCCTGCCTATTTAACTTATATGCAGAGTACATCATGAGAAACACTGGGCTGAATGAAACACAAGCTGGAATCAAGATTGCCGGGAGAGATATCAATAACCTCAGATATGCAGATGATACCACTCTTGTGGCAGAAAGCAAAGAACTAAAGAGCCTCTTGATGAAAGTGAAAGAGGAGAGTGAAAAAGTTGGCTTAAAGCTCAACATTCAGAAAACTAAGGTCATGGCATCCGGTCCCATCACTTCATGACAGATAGATGGGGAAACAGTGGCTGACTTTTTCTGGGCTCCAAAATCACTGCAGATGATGACTGCAGCCATGAAATTAAAAGACACTTACTCCTTGGAAGGAAAGTTATGAGCAACCTAGATAGCATATTAAAAAGCAGAGACATTACTTTGCCAACAAAGGTCTGTCTAGTCAATGGTATGGTTTTCCAGTAGTCATGTATGGATGTGAGAGTTGGACTATAAAGAAAGCTGAGCGCAGAAGAATTAATGCTTTTGGACTGTGGTGTTGGAGAAGACTCTTGAGAGTCCCTTGGACTGCAAGGAGATCCAACTAGTCCATCCTAAAGGAGATCAGTACTGGGTGTTCTTTCAATGGACTGATGTTGAAGCGAAACTCCAATACTTTGGCCACCTGATGTGAAGAGCAGACTCATTGGAAAAGACCCTGATGCTGAGAAAGATTGAAGGTGGGAGGAGAAAGGGAAGACAGAGAATGAGATGGTTGGATGGCATCACCAACTCAATGGACATGAGTTTGGGTGGACTTTGGGAGTTGGTGATAGACAGGGAGGCCTGGCGTGCTGCCTTTCATGGGGTTGCAAAGAGTTGGACACGACTGAGTGACTGAACTGAGCTGAACTGAAGAGAACAAATCTGTTTATTAATTTAGAGATGAATGATCAACAGTATTTCAATTTAAAAGGGAAGAATTCAGTCAAAGAATAAAATGTATAACTATTAAGAAAAACTAAGTACAAGTGATTTTAGAAAGAAATCAGAGAATCTTCAGTGCAGACCACAAGTGAAATCTTGGCAAGTAGAGGATACTTTTCTTAGAAGGAGCAATGGTCCTTTATGGGATACACAAGTTGAAAAGCATACAATCTTTGAGGTAAACAGTTAGTTACCCTCACAGCATGTGTTTAAATTTTGAGAGATACCACCACATTGTTCTTCAAAGAAATTTCTACTAATTTATATTTTCACTTAACAGTATATGAAAGTGCACTCATGATTTCACTAATATGAAAAAATATGTCTGATGGGCAAAACTGGCACATTCTAATTGTTTTAAGTTGCGTTTTATTTTTTAATTGAGGTATAGTTGATTTGGGGGCTTCCCAGATGGTGCTAGTGGTAAAGAACCCACTTGTTAATGCAGGAGACACAAGTTTGATCCCTGAGTGGGGAAGATCTCCTGGAGGAGGAAATGGCAACCCACTCCAGTATTCTTGCCTAGAAAATCCCATGGACAGCAGAGCTTAGCGGGCTACAGTCCATAGCGTTGCAGAGTCGGACACAACTAAAGCAACTTAGCACTTAGCATAGTTGATTTACAATACTGTGTTACCCTGAGGTGTTCAGCAAAGTGATTTGGTTATGTGTATATATGTACCTATATTATTTTTTATTTTCTGATTTTTTTCAAGTATAGTTTTTTAAGATATTGAATATAGTTCCCTGTGCTATATAGCAAAACTTTGTTGTTTCTTAAGTTGCATTTAAAAAATTACTACTGAGGTGATTAGTTTTTCATTCTTATTGGTCATTTTTATTTATTTTGTGAAATGGTTTTTTAATATCTTTTGCCCATTTTTTTCTCTTGGACTTTTTTCCTACCCAACTGGTAGGAGACCTTTTTATATTATGAAGAATAACTTTTGTGCTTGCGTGTGTGTGCTTAGTTGTGTCCGACTCTTTGCGACCCCACGGACTGTAGTGTAGTCCACCAGGCTCCTCTGTCCATGTGATTTTTCAGACAAGAATACTGGAGTGAGTTGCCATTTTCTTCTCCAGAGGATCTTTCTGACCCAGGGATCGAACATGCATATCTTGAGTCTGCTGTATTGGCAGGCGGAATTCTTTACCACTAGCACCACTATAGTTCACACTTATTTCAAATATTTTCCCGTGCTGTTATTTATGCTTTAACTTAAAAAAATTTACTAAGCACTTACGATTATACGTAGTAGATACTCACCTAAGAGCTGTACACACATTACTTCATTTACTTCCCATAGCAAGTTTATGAGGTGTGGACTATCATTCATTTATTTAAAATTTATTTTATTGAAAAATAGTTGATTTGCAACATTGTGTTCATTCTGCTGTGCAGTAAAGTGATCCATTTATCCATACAAATACATTCTTTTTCATATTCTTTTCCACTGTGGTTTATCACAAGACACGGAATGTGGTTTGCTGTGCTCTACAATAGGGCCTTGTTGTTTATCCACTCTATATATAATAGTTTGCGTATGCTGAGGTGGGACTATTATTACCCTAGTGTTACAAACAAAGAAACAGAGTCACAGGGAAGCCAAGTAAGTGGTCTAAGGTCACATGGCTCGGATAGTGGAACTGGGATTAGAACCCAGGCAGCTTGGTCTGGTGCCATGATCTTCACCACTCTTTCACATAATCTTCTTTGCAGCATCACTCAATACTTCCTGTCATCTTTACAACAGTCCTAGAGGTGGGTACTATAGCTATCTGCATCTTACAGATGAGAAAATGGAGGCTCAGAGAGGTCAAAAGAGGTCAAGGCATTTGCCCAAGGTGAGAGAGAGAGCTAGACTTTGAATGTGAATTTGTCTCCAAAGTCCATTTTTTTTCTCATCTACAGTTTTCCAGCACCTCCCGTTTTGAAGAATTCTTTCAAAACGGGGAGCTCTCAGAAGGGTTGCCTGAGCTCAGAAGGGCTGGGAAGACCTTGCTAGTCACAGAGCTTTGTATTCAGGCCACTACCCTGCCTGCTCCTTTAAGCCCCACCCAGATTTCTGACTGTGCTTATTTAGAAAACTCCCTTCCTCCATCCTAAATTTGCTGGTGCATCATAGTGGGATATGGCATTAGTGTGCTGGTCGGTCTCTAATGGGATCCTTGAGTTTGTAGGACACTTGTATCTCCCAATATCCCTTTCTCCTTGTTCTGGACCACATCCTGCCTCCTACCCACTCTTGTCCTTGGAAACAGAAATTGACATGAGTGGGGGTGGTGGTGCTTGAATATGCCATCTGTGTGAAAGGAGATTTCAGAGTCTGTATTTTCAGCAGCCTTCACAAACATTCAGCTTGTGGTGGAAGCCAGAGCAGACATGTTAGGATGTGGGATGGAAATCATATGTCAAGGAGATAGAACAGCCAGATCAAAGGGGTCCGGATCTTGACACTTCAGAGCTGTATTGTGGCACTCGGTTGTTTAGATTCAGTTCACTGTATGAGAGAGGAATAGATGTATCTTGCTGAAGCCTCTGTTTTATTTTGTAAGTAGCTACCTTTATGCTAAGATAGCCAATGAGCATATAAAAATACACTCAATTATATTGATAGAATACAAATGAAACCACAAGATACTGTTTTACATCCACCAGAATGGCAAAAATTTTAAAGTCTGATACTATTAATTGTTGGCAAAAATATGGAAAAACCAAAATTCTACTCATGAGAGAATGAATTCTCAATTTTGCTAATTTGGTCTTTGCTAAACAATTTGGTGTTATTGTGGAAAATATACTCTAGTAGCTACAGTCCTTGATATATTCCCAATATAAACAAGTGCACATAGATACCCAGAAGACAAATATCTAGCATTCATAGGATCATTGTTTGTAAAAATAACAAATTGGAAATAAGTGTCTACTAACAGGTGAAATACATACAAATATATGACCTGCCTCTTGAGAAATCTGTATGCATATCAGGAAGCAACAGTTAGAACTGGACATGGAACAACAGACTGGTTCCAAATAGGGAAAGGAATACATTAAGCCTGTATATTGTGACCCTGCTTATTTAACTTATATGCAGAGAACATCATGAGAAATGCTGCACTAAATGAAACAGAAGCTGGAATCAAGATTGCCGGGAGAAATATCAATAACCTCAGATATGCAGATGACACCACCCTTATGGCAGAAAGTAAAGAGGAACTCAAGAGCCTCTTGATGAAAGTGAAAGAGGAGAGTGAAAAAGTTGGCTTAAAGCTCAACATTCAGAAAACTAAGATCATGGCATTCGGTCCCATCACTTCATGGCAGATAGATGGGGAAACAGTGGCTGACTTTATTTTGGGGGGCTCAAAAATCACTGCAGATGATGATTGCAGCCAAGAAATTAGAAGATCCTTGGAAGTTATGAGCAACCTAGACAGCATATCAAAAAGCAGAGACATTAGCTTTTCAACAAAGGTCTGTCTAGTCAAGGCTTTCGTTTTTCCAGTAGTCATGTACGGATCTGAGAGTTGGACTATAAAGAAAGCTGAACACTGAAGAATTGATGCTTTTGAACTGTGGTGTTGGAGAAGACTCTTTTTTTTTTTTTTCCTTAATTAACAGAGTAGTCACTGTTCAAGCTTTATTGTTTTAGTTGGTGTAACTTAGTTGGCTGCATTATTTATGTAATTTTTCCTTTTTACATTACAAGGCAATGTACACTATTCTGATACATACAGTACATAAGATTCTTTAGAACAGTTATCACGTGGCATGCAATACTGGATTTGTACATTGGATCCCAGGATGTGATCAACTGGAGGGGAAAAAGTTGGACTAGGCACCTTGGCTAAAGGAACCAGAGGTTATATTACACAGTAAATACACATCTGGTTTGAAGGGCAACTGGAGCATCTGCAACATGGGCAGTGGTACCTCTTGAGGAAGTTGAATTATTTGACAAATCAATTTAGGGCCATACAAGGTAAGTGCTATCCAGCATCAGGATACAGCTGCAAGGTTTCACGAACCATTCCTTGCCATCCAGCAGGGTTTTATGAACCATTCCTATTTCTAACATTAGGAAATTGATTTTTTCCTAGGCTGTCTTAACATTACTGTTTTAATCACAGATCAGATATAAAGGACAATATGAGTTACAACCTCCAACTAAAATCCTGTGTAGCCTAGACAGTGAAGTGACACAACATTAGAAGACTTTAAAACTGCAGTTCCTTCTGGATCCCCCAAAGTGTATCTGCACTCTTCTTCAAACAGGCCTCTTCCTCATGAGTCAGAGTCACTTTCACAACGTCTGAGATTCCATTCTGTCCCAAGATGCAAGGAACACTAAGGAAGACATCCTCTTTTATTCCATAGAGACCCTTAATCATGGTGGAAATCGGATGCACCCGCCTAAGATTCTTCATTATACTTTCTGCCAAATCGGCCACTGACAGTCCAATGGCCCAGGATGTGTAGCCTTTCAGTTTGATCACCTCATAAGCACTGTCAACCACTTGTTTGTGAACTGCTTTCCACTGTTCCTTATCTGCATCAGTGCCTAATTCAGGGTGTAAATTCTTCAGGGAGACACCAGCAACATTGACTCCACTCCATACAGGCACACTAGAGTCACATGCTCTCCAAGGATCCACCCATGGCAGCTTAATGGGTGAACTCCCAGCCTCTCCCCCAGGAGATAACGGAACCGAGCTGAATCCAGATTGCAACCACTTCCAATGACACGGTTTTTGGGAAAGCCGCTTATCTTCCAAGCCACATAGGCAAAATATCGACTGGATTGGAAACAACAAACAACTTGCAATTTGGGCTGTATTTTACAATATTAGGAATGATGAATTTAAAGATGTTCACGTTACGCTGGACCAAATTCAGACGGCTCTCTCCCTCTTGCTGACGTGCCCCAGCTGTGATAATAACCAGCCTGGAGTTTGCTGTCACATTATAGTCTTTGCCAGAGACAATTTTTGGTGTTCTAAGGAAAAGGCTGCCATGTTGGAGATCCATCATCTCTCCCTTCAGTTTATCTTCCATGACATCAACAAGAGCAATTTCATCTGCCAAGTCCTTCATTAAGATACTGATGGCACAGGCCATGCCAACAGCACCAACCCCAACAACTGTAATTTTATTCTGGGGGACATGTTCTTCTTTAAGAAGATTCTGAATCAGTTGATCCTTGAGAGTTGCCATCTTGGACTTAGAACCTAAAGGAACCGGGAGTGACCGTCGAGCGGGCGGGCGTTGGAGGCGCACGGCGTGGAATCCGGACTTGGCTGCAGCAGCTCCGGTACTCCGGAGAAGACTCTTGAGAGTCCCTTGGACTGCAAGGAGATCCAACCAGTCCGTCCTAAAGGATATCAGTCCTGGGTGTTCATTCGAAGGACTGATGCTGAAGCTGAAACTCCAATACTTTGGCCACCTGATGTGAAGAGTGGACTCATTGGAAAAGACCCTGATACTAGGAAAGATTGAGGGTGGGAGCAGAAGGTGACAACAGAGAATGAGATGGGTAGATGGCATCACTGACTTGATGGACATTGGTTTGGGTGGACTCTTGAACTTGGTGATGGACAGGGAGGATTGATGTGCTGCAGTTCATGGGGTCGCAGTCAGACACGACTGAGTGACTGAATTGAACTGAACTGGACTGCAGCACACCAGGCCTCCCTGTCCATAACCAACTTCCAGAGCTTACCCAAACTCATCTCCATTGAGTCAGTAATGCCATCCAACCATCTCATCCTCTGTTGTCCCCTTCTCTTCCCACCCTCAATCTTTCTCCAATCAGGGTTTTTTCCAATGAGTCCACTCTTCGCATCAGGTGGCCAAAGTATTGGAGTTTCAGCTTCAACATCAGTCCCTGCAATGAATACCCAGGACTGATCTCCTTTAGGATGGACTGGTTGGATCTCCTTGCAGTCCAAGGGACCCTCAAGAGTCTTCTCAAACACCACAGTTCAAAAGCATCAGTTCTTCGGTGTTCAGCTTTCTTCATAGTCCAACTCTCACATCCATACATGACTACTGGAAAAACCATAGCTTTGTCTAGATAGACTTTTGCTAACAAGGTAATGTCTCTGCTTTTTAATATGCTATCTAGGTTGCTCATAACTTTCCTTCCAAGGAGTAAACATCTTCTAATTTTTTGGCTGCAATCACCATCTGCAGTGATTTTTGAGCCCCAAAATAAAGTCAGCCACTGTTTCCACTGTTTCCCCATCTATCTGCCATGAAGTGGTGGTTCCGAATGCCATGATCTTAGTTTTCTGAATGTTGAGCTTTAGGCCAACTTTTTCACTCTCCTCTTTCACTTTCATCTAGAGGCTCTTTAGGTCTTCACTTTCTGCCATAAGGATGGTGTCATCTGCATATCTGAGGTGATTGATATTTCTCTGGCAATCTTGATTCCAGCTTGTGTTTCACTCAGCCCAGCGTTTCTCATGATGTACTCTGCATATAAGTTAAATAAACAGGGTGACAATATACAGCCTTGACGTACTCCTTTTCCTATTTGGAACCAGTCTGTTGTTGCATGTCCATTTCTAACTGTTGCTTCCTGACCTGCATACAGGTTTCTCAAGAGGCATGCAGGAGAGGGAGCTAAGACAGTTTAAAGAAGCTAATAAGAAACTTCACTCTTCACTCCAGGTTTCAAACTGAGGATGAGGAAATGCTAAAAATGTCTGGAGTGTTTACCATTATTCTGGACTATAGTTAACATGATTGTTCGACTGATTCGGATTGTTTGTTTTTAAAGCTAAGAGTCCTTGGAAAATATGTGGAAACTGTCCAAGATCTTATCCAAATGCTGAGAAGGAACTGTTAGTCAGAGGGAGGAACACCAAGGAAAAGAATAGGTGCTTTGTGATTGTACCTTACTGGGTCCAGCTCCCTCAGGAACATGGTACAGTTGGCACTGTCAAATCTTTTCATATGTGCTGATTTTTGGGTTTGCTTGTTGTCCTTTAAGAAAAGGATCTATATATTTCAGTGTCAGAGTTGAGATGAATTCTATTTCAAGTGAGGATAGAACTTCTCTACTCAAGAAAGTAGAGAGAATTTTAGACTAACTATTGTTTTCTTTTTAAAAAACCAGAAGCCTAATTGTTTGGGATGGTGGCCAGAATGTGGAAGTGAGGAGCTTCTCCAAGGTTCTGTTTTAGTTGCAGTTGGCAGTTGTTTGGGAAACTCCCCTGGGCTGCAGCTAGCCTGTGAAGGTCTTTTCACGGCCAAAGGCACTACTCTGGGCAAAACAGCCTCATGACCACAGTGCTTAACTGGAGGAGGGTACTGTTGCATTCAAGAAAAAAGCACCCCTTCCCCAGAGCAGCAATGCTTGGGGTCTTGACACACACAGCTTGGATCTCAGCCTCTGACTGTGGCCATGGCAAACTGCACATGTGTTCTGTGAGCCTGAAGTTCCCGCTAGCCCCACCCTTTCATCCAACAGTCCCCATGGTCTATAGAAGCTCTGCACTTCTCCTCCTTCAGGCCCACTCATTGCACCAAGAGTGGGCTGACAGTAAGTGCCGAGCAGCACTGTTCCACGGTGCTTGGTTTGCTGCACTTCTCCAAAAGTTCTAACAAGACTAGGATTTGATTGGCATCAAACTTCAGCAGACCATACTTCCGAAATTTAGTCCTTTCAGTTTGTCCGTGTTAGTGGGATTCCTCTGGTTATCCATCCTCTTAGTTTTTGCTTGTTGGTGGTGATGGTGTAAGGCCTTTTTTAAAAATAGCATCTTAAAAAATCTGAAATTTCTCTGACTCAGTGGACATGAATTTGAGCAAACTCCAGGAGACTGTGGAGGACTGAGGAGCCTGGCAGCTGTAGTCTGTGGGGGTCACAAAGAGTCAGACACGACTTAGCAACTAAACACATCTTCAGACAACTGGAGACTTATGACTGCATTAAAATCTTGAACTTAACAGAGGTGCACTCTTTTAAAAAGCAGTGTTCTTTACCTTCAAAATGTTTAGAGGGAGAGGAAAAACTGATGAAACAAATGTTCCATTGCAAAAGAGTCTTGATTGAATTTAAAGCCTTTCTGAACAAATAGGATGTGAACATAACAATGGAAACGGTTACATCAGAATCTCCACCTGCAGAGGATAGAAGTTAAGATGAAGATGAATTGGAAATGCTTTCTTTCTTTTCTTTTTTTTTATTTTTATTTTTTTACTAAATATTGACTATATTTTAGAATAGTTTTAGATTTACAAAAAAAAATTATATAGTAGAGAGAGGTACTATATGCCCTCTACTCAGTTTCCTCTATTTTTACATTCAGTGCACTTCAGTTGCTCAGTCATGTCTGACTCTCTGTGAGCCCATGGACTTTAGCACGCCAGGCGTCCCTGTCCATCACCAACTCCTGGAGCTTGCTCAAACTCATGTCCATTGAGTTGGTAACGCTGTTTAACCATCTCGTCCTCTGTTGTTCCCTTCTCCTCCTGCCTTCAATCTTTCCCAGCATTAGGATCTTTTCCAATGAGTCAGTTCTTCCCATTAGGTGGCCAAAGTATCGGAGTTTCAGCTTCAGCATCAGTCCTTCCAATGAATATTCAGGACTGATTTCCTTTAGGATTGACTGGTTGGATCTCTCTCATTGCAGTCCAAGGGACTTTCAAGAGTCTTCTCCAACATCACAGTTCAAAAGCATCAACTTTTTAGTGCTCAGCTTTCTTTGTAGTCTAATTCTCACGTCCATACATGACTACTAGAAAAACCATAGATCTGACTAGATGGACATTTGTTGGCAAAGTAATGTCTCTGATTTTTAATATGCTGTCTAGGTTGGTCATAGCTTTTTTCCGAGGAGCAAGCATCTTTTCATTTCATGGCTGCATCACCATCTGCAGTGATTTTGGAGCCTAAGAAAATAAAGTTTGTCACTGTTTCCATTGTTTCCCTATCTATTTGCCATGAAATGATGGGACTGGATGCCATGATCTTAATTTTCTGAATGTTGAGTTTTAAACCAGCTTTTCACTCTCCTCTTTCACGTTTGTCAAAAGGCTCCTCAATTCCTCTTCACTTTGTGCCATAAGGATGGTGTCATCTGTGTATCTGTTTATTGATATTTCTCCCGGCAGTCTTGATTCCAGCTTGTGCTTCTTCCAGCCCAGCGTTTCTCATGATGTACTCTGCATAAAAGTTAAATAAGCAGGGTGACAACATGCAGCCTTGACGTACTCCTTTCCCAATGTGGAACCAGTCTATTGTTCCATGTCCAGTTCTAACTTGCTTCTGGACCTGTGTACAGATTTTTACATTAGTATGACCTATTGGCCATTATTAGTTCACATTATTACTTCACAACCAAGATAATCATGATGGTGTGATCACTCACCTAGAGCCAGACATCCTGGAATGTGAAGTCAAGTGGGCCTTAGAAAGCATCACTATGAACAAAGCTAGTGGAGGTGATGGAATTCCAGTGGAGCTATTTCAAATCCTGAAAGATGATGCTGTGAAAGTACCGCACTCAATATGCCAGCAAATTTGGAAAACTCAGCAGTGGCCACAGGACTGGAAAAGGTCAATTTTCATTCCAATCCCAAAGGAAGGCGATGCCAAAGAATGCTCAAACTACCACACAGTTGCACTCATCTCACATGCTGGTAAAGTAATGCTCAAAATTCTCCAAGCCAGGCTTCAGCAGTACGTGAACCGTGAACTTCCAGTTGTTCAAGCTGGTTTTAGAAAAGGCAGAGGAATCAGAGATCAAATTGCCAACATCTGCTGGATCATCAAAAAAGCGAGAAAGTTCCAGAGAAACATCTATTTCTGCTTTATTGACTATGCCACCCTTTTCTGTGTGGATCACAGTAAACTGTGGAAAATTCTGAAAGAGATGGGAATACCAGACCACCTGACCTGCCTCTTGAGAAACCTGTATGCAGATCAGGAAGCAACAGTTAGAAATGGACTTGGAACAACAGACTGGTTCCAAATAAGAAAAGGAGTATGTCAAGGCTGTATATTGTCACCCTGCTTATTTAACTTAGATGCAGAGTACATCATGAGAAACGCTGGACTAGAAGAAGCACAAGCTGGAATTAAGATTGCCGGGAGAAATATCAATAATCTCAGATATGCAGATGACACCACCTTTATGGCAGAAAGTGAAGAGGAACTAAAGAGCCTCTTGACGAAAGTGAAAGAGGAGAGTGAAAAAGTTGGCTTAAAGCTCAACATTCAGAAAATGAAGATCATGGCATCTGGTCCCATCATTTCATAGGAAATAGATGGGGAAACAGTGGAAATAGTGTCAGACTTTATTTTTTTTTTTGAGCTCCAAAATCATTGCAGATGGTGACTGCAGCCATGAAATTAAAAGATGCTTACTCCTTGGAAGAAAAGTTATGACCAACCTAGATAGCATGTTGAAAAGCAGAGACATTACTTTGCCAGCATAGGTTCGACTAGTCAAGGCTATGGTTTTTCCTGTGGTCATGTATGGATGTGAGAGTTGGACTGTGAAGAAGGCTGAGCACCGAAGAACTGATGCTTTTGAACTCTGGTGTTGGTGAAGACTCTTGAGAGTCCCTTGGACTGCAAGGAGATCCAATCAGTCCATTGTGAAGATCAGCCCTTGGATTTCTCCGGAAGGAATAGTGCTAAAGCTGAGACTCCAGTATTTTGGCCACCTCATGCAAAGAGTTGACTCATTAGAAAAGACTCTGATGCTGGGAGGGATTGGAGGCAGAAGAGGAAGGGGACGAGAGAGGATGAGATGGCTGGATGGCATCAATGACTGGATGGACGTGAGTCTGAGTGACCTCCGGGAGTTGGTGATGGACAGGGAGGCCTGGCGTGCTGCGATTCATGGGGTCGCAAAGAGTCGGACACGACTGAGCAACTGAACTGAATTGAACTGGTTTGCCATTATTAGTTCACTGATATCAATACATTATTATTAACTAAAGTTGATACCTTCTTTAGATTTACTTAGATGTCCCTTAATGTCCTTTATCCTGGATCCCATCCCATATTACAGTCATCACTTCTCCTTAGGCTCCTCTTAGCTGTGGTGGTTTCTAGGAACTTCTTTGTTTTTGATGACTTTGAGTACCAGTCAAGTATTTGGTAGAATGTTCTTCAGTTGAGACTTGTGTAAAATTTTTCTCATGATTAGGCATCAAGAGTACATGCTTTCAACCTGAGCTCTCACTGTTGATACTGACCTTGATCACCAGGCTAAGGTTTGTCTGTTTTCTCCACCATAAGCATACTCTTTTTTCCTTCCTATAGTATACTCTTTGAAAAAAAGTACTACAAATAACACACAAGTAAGGAGTGGGATTTCTGCTCCATGTTTTTGAGGGTGGAGTATTTACTCAAATTAGTTGGAATTCTTGGAATAGATTTGCCTGTTCTCTCATTTATTTATTTATTTATTTAATAATTTGTTTATCTATCTTATTCTTTGGACTATAGTCCAGTACTGCTTTATGTACTTTGTAGTTCAAATTGTTCCGGCTCTGGCCATGGGGATTTCTTTCAGTTGGCTCCTGTGCCCCTTTGACATAAACCATCATTGCAGTTTTACTTATTTTAACAATTTTTAGCACTTCCTTACTTTCTGACACTACAAGATGCTCCAGGCTCATCTTGTATATTTCGTGTCCTAGTCCTAGAATCATCTATTTCTCCATGGAGCCCTCATTTCTTTTATTGGGGATAGTGCATCAAGATCTGGGCAGTAGGTGTGTGTGTCTTGGTCAGTTTAGGCTGCTGTGACAAACTACCACAGTGTGTGTGTGTTAGTCACTCAGTTGTGTCCAACTCTTTGCAACCCCACAGACTGTAGCCCGCCAAGCTCCTCTGTCCCTGGAATTCTCCAGGAAAGAATACTGGAGTGGGTAACCATTCCCTTCTCCAGGGGATCTTCCTGACACCAGTGTTCGAGCCAGGGTCTCCTGCATTACAGGCTGATTCTTTGCTGTCTGAGCCACCAGGGAAGCCCCTGGGGAGGCTGCTGTGACAAACTACCATAGACTGTCTGATAAACAACAGAAATTTATTTTTTACAGTCCTGGAAACTAGATATCCAAGATCAGGGTGCCAGTATATTTGGGTTCTAGAAAGGGCTTTCTTCTCCACTGCAGACCGCTGTCTTCTTGTGGTATCCCCATGTAGCAGAAAAGCAGAGAGAGAGAAAGCAAGCTACGTTGTATCTTTCTATTAGGGCACTAATCCCATTCTTGTGGGCTCCACCCTCATGGCCTAATTACCTTCCAAAGGCTCCATCTTCTAATACCATCATATTGGTGATTAGAATTTTGACATATGATTTTGGAGGTACATAAACATAAAGTCCATAGTATTGTGGCTGTTGCTACCAGGGTGTTGTTGCCTCTTGGCCCTCAGCTAACAAAGCTAGAAGATATATGTGTGGAAATGCTTTCACTGAAGCAAATGGGTATACACACAGATAAACTTTTATATTTCTTTGATCATTTCCACATGACTTTTGTGTCTCTGTGTCTGTTGGGAGGTTCAGTTCAGTTCAGTTCAGTTGCTCAGTCATATCCGACTCTTTGAGACCCCATGGACTGCAGCACACCAGGCTTCCCTGTCCATCACCAACTCCTGTTGGGAGGAATTGCTGTTTAATATGTGTACTTGGTTCATTGGAACCGACTCGTTGGAAAAAAACCCTGATTCTGGGAAAGACTGAGGGCAGGAGGAGAAGGGGATGACAGAGGATAAGATGGTTGGATGGCATCACTGACTTGATGGACATGAGTTTCAGCAAGCTCCAGGAGTTGGTGATGGACAAGGAAGGCTGGTGTGCTGCAGTCCATGGGTTTACAAAGAGTCAGACATGACTGAACAACTGAACTGAGCTGATGGGTGCTTGGTTACATATTTTGTGCTGGAGGCCCACTGGGCAGAGACTAGATATTCTCTAATGGGTTTAAATCAATTAATAATTTAAAGCTTTCCTTTTGTTGGGAGATACGTCTCCATGGATCTCTTGTGTTTCTCTATAATTTGCAAGCAGAGGCACTGCCTTTTCATGGATGTTTGTATAGTGAAAAACAACCTTGGAAGGTAGAGAGCGTCTCTCCAGAGCAAGGGCAGATTTGTTTACTGTCCAATATCATTTCACATGCTAGCAAGGTAATGTTCAGTGTCCTTCAAGCTAGGCTTCAACAGTATGTGAACCAAGAACTTCCAGATGTACAAGCTGGATTTAGAAAACACAGAGGAATCAGAGATCAAATTGCCAACATCTACTGGATCATAGAAAAAGTGAAGGAATTCCAGAAAAACATCTACTTCTGCTTCATTGACAATGCTAAAGTCTTGACTGTGTGGATCACAAAAACTGTGGAAAATTCTTAAAGAGATGAGAACACCTGACCACTTTGCCTGCCTCCTGAGAAAACTGTCTGCAGGTCAAGAAGCAACAGTTAGAACCAGACTTGGAACAACAGACTGGTTCAAAATTGGGGAAGGATTAAGTCAAGGCTGTATATTGTCATTCTGTTTATTTAGCTTATATACAGAGTGAAATGCTAGATTGGATGAAGCACAAGCTGGAATTAAGATTGGTGGGAGAAATATCAACAACCCCAGATATGCAGATGATACCATTCTAATGGCAGAAAGCAAAGAGGAACTAAAGAACCTCTTGATGAGGGTGAAATAAAAGAGTGAGAAAGATGGCTTAAAACTCAACATTCAAAAAACAAAGATCATGGCATCTGGTCCCATCACTTCATAGCAAACAGATGGGGGGGAAATGGAAACAGTGACAGGTTTTATTTTCTTGGGCTCCAAAATCACTGTGGATGGTGACTACAGAAATGAAATTAAAAGATGCTTTTCCTTGGAAGAAAGGCTATGACAAACCTAGACAGTGTATTTAAAAAGCACAGACATCACTTTTCCAACAAAGGTCTGTCTAGTCAAAATTCTTGTTTTTCTAGTATGGATGTGAGAGTTGGCCTATAAAGAAGACTGAGCACCGAAGAACTGATGCTTTTGAACTGTGGTGCTGGAGAAGACTCTTGAGGGTCCCTTGGACACCAAGGAGATCAAACCAGTCAACCCTAGAGGAAATCGACCCTGAATATTCATTGAGAGGACTGATGCTGAAGCTGAAGCACCAATACTCTGACCACCTGATGCAAAGAGCCAACTCATGGAAAAGACCCTGAAGCTGGGAAAGATTGAAGGCAGGGGGAGAAGGGGGCAACAGAGGTTGAAATCATTGGATGGCATCACCGACTCAATGGACTTGAATTTGAGCAAACTCCAGTTGATAGCGAAGGACAGAGTAGGCTGGTGTGCTGCAGTTCATGACGTTGCAAAGAGTCAGACCTGATTAGCAACTGATCAGCAACAATAACAATAATAAAGATACTGTCTCCCTATGAGGAAATGTTTGGGCAGATTTGCTTGCAGCCTGTGATCAAAGATTCAGGTTCCCTAAGCTTGAGATTTCTCAGCTGTGACACAAACCTCCTGCATGTGCAGCATCCATCTGGGCCACTCCATCTTGCCTCATAGTCCTTGCCTCACCGCTTTCAGTCCTCACAGGGGTAAGAAGAACAACACAGACACGAAGCTTATCTTGCCTGCTGTGCTGTGAGTAACAACGTCCTTTGTCCCGTCCGAATACGTGAACCGTGAACTTCCAGATATTCAAGCTGGTTTTAGAAAAGGTAGAGAAACCAGAGATCAAATTGCCAATATCCGCTGGCTCATCGAAAAGGCAAGAGAATTCCAGAAAAACATCTATTTCTGCTTTATTGACTATGCTAAAGCCTTTGACTGTGTGGAGCACAATAAACTGTGAAGAACTCTGAAAAAGATGGGAATACCAGAGCACCTGACCTGCCTCTTGAGAAACCTATATGCAGGTCAGGAAGCAACACTTAGAACTGGACATGGAACAACAGACTGGTTCCAAATAGGAAAAGGAGTACATCAAGCCTGTATATTGTCACCCTGCTTATTTAACTTCTATGCAGAGTACATCATGAGAAACGCTGGGTTGGAAGAAGCACAAGCTGGAATCAAGATTGCTGGGAGAAATATCAATAACCTCAGATACGCAGATGACACCACCCTTATGGCAGAAAGTGAAGAGGAACTCAAGAGCCTCTTGATGAAAGTGAAAGAGGAGAGTGAAACAGTTGGCTTAAAGCTCAACATTCAGAAAATGAAGATCATGGCATCTGGTCCCATCACTTCATGGGAAATAGATGGGGAAACAGTGTCAGACTTTATTTCTTTGGGCTCCAAAATCACTGCAGATGGTGATTGCAGCCATGAAATCAAAAGATGCTTACTCCTTGGAAGGAAAGTTATGACCAACCTAGATAGCATGTTGAAAAGCAGAGACATTACTTTGCCAACAAAGGTCTGTCTAGTCAAGGCTATGTTTTTTCCAGTGGTCATGTATGGATGTGAGAGTTGGACTGTGAAGAAAGCTGAGCATTGAAGAATCGATGCTTTTGAAGTGTGGTGTTAGAGAAGACTCTTGAGAGTCCCTTGGACTGCAAGGAGATCCACCGAGTCCATTCTGAAGGAGATCAGCCCTGGGATTTCTTTGGAAGGAATGATGCTGAAGCTGAAACTCGAGTATGGCCACCTCATGTGAAGAGTTGACTCATTGGAAAAGACTCTGATGCTGGGAGGTATTGGGGGCAGGAGGAGAAGGGGATGACAGAGGATGAGATGGCTGGATGGTGTCACTGACTCAATGGACGTGAGTCTGAGTGAACTCCGGGAGCTGGTGATGGACAGGGAGGCCTGGCGTGCTGCGATTCATGGGGTCACAAAGAATCGGACACGACTGAGTGACTGAACTGAACTGAAGGTCTGAAGGTCTGGTGTCTGATGTCAGCTTCCACAAAACCGTGGAGACAAACTTGTAAACTCGCACGTAGGTGAACCTCAGACTCTTCCCTGGTTTTGACACTTCCATTTAGGTTGAGTACTAGCAGCATTCTGATACTGAGAAGAATAAGTTTTTAGAAGTTTAAATTAAAAAATTAAAACATCAAGGTGAAATAATGACTTACATGTAATAAAATGAAAACTTTATTTAGCTCATGAATTAAACTGGGAACCAGCCAGATATCACAATTGGTTCAAAGAAGAAGTCAGAGACAAATTCATATTGAGGAAAGGAGTGGGAAAGTCAATTTACAAATGGACAGAAAGTTGGCTTTTTCCCTGGGGAGTGGAGCAGGGTTGAAACTCCATTACAATTCATTTGCGTGTTCATAGATAAGAATTGTTTGCATTGCTATCAGTTATCCACAATTTATAGGGTTGTAAAATAATTCAAATACAAGGAAAAGCACAAACTTCATAGAATTAGAGAACCTGCAAAGTTGTGCTGTAAATGATGCCTAGTTTTCCACTGGAGACACACAATAATCTTTTTTGTTTATTCCAAAGTCTTAACATTTCCTTACATCAATAAAATATACAAGAAGAATTGTTTCCAAGGTACTGATCCAGTGTGGGAGAATTAAAAGGAATATGGTTCACTTATGTATGACTCTATGTGACCCTATAGACTGTAGCCTGCCAGGCTCCTCTGTCCTTGAGATTCTCCAGGTAAGAATACTGGGGTGGGTTGCTATACCCTCCTCAAGGGGAACTTCCCAACCCAGGGATTAAACCCATATCTCCTGCATTGCAGGCAGTTTTTTTTTTTTACCACTTTGCGACAGGGGAGGTCCAAAAAGAATACAGAAAGAGACTTAAAAGTAAGTCTAGACACATACACATAAAAATATATATTAATAGAAAAGTTTCTAATTGTGTGATCTGGGAATGGCATCTACAAAGTAGCGGGCATGTGTGTGCTAGTCACTTCAGTCGTATCCGACTCTTTGTGACCCCATGGACTGTAGCCCTCCAGACTCCTCTGTCCATAGGATTCTCTAGGTAAGAACCAGAGTATAAGATTTGCTAACTATTCTGTTAAGAGAAATTCTAGGATGTCATTGATCCAGACAGTTCACCCTATTGACCACTAGGGGTAGCTAAGCAAGCATAAGGACCCCTGGCAGGAGGAGGAGAAGCCAGGATGGTGGTATCTAATAACACCCCCGGTAATGTTCAGCTGATGAACAAGCTTGGGATGCTCCTTGGTGGCAAGACATTTTTACCTAGTCCAGGGCCTGGCACACATGGTAAGCATTCAATACATAGTCCTTTAAAGGAATTGGAGTGCAGGGGATGTTTTTACACTGTAGGCATTCAAGAGACAGATTTTGGAGAAAGGATTCTTTAAGACCTCTGGTGATATTAGGACAAAGAAAGAAAACATTATCAATTAGAAATCAGTGTGTTAATTAAGCAAAAATAGATACGTTTAGCCATAAACTCCGACTTGATAAATCTATGGTGTGCTGCCTAAACACCTAAGCAGCCAAATACTTCTTTCAATGCAGATGTGGCAAGTCATTCTTTTATTTGTTTCTGTTTTACTTAGATGTCATCAAATGCCAACTCTTCCTCTCCTATCCCCCCAAAAAACCTTTCTACTAATTTTTTTTTACTAATTTTGGTGCAGTGAGAAACTGATGGCAAGTCGCCTATAATTTTAGGGAACGGACTAGGGTAAAATGAAAAGTGAAAAGTTAGAGGAACAATGACTGCTGGTGAGGAGAGGAGGGAATCAGGAAGCCCTTAGGAAACCCCAGGAACAGATTTTCTTCCTGCCCTTGACTTTCCTGGCTCCTCGCACGCCTTCTGTGGACATTTGTCAGATTTGCCTGCCGAGGGGCCCTTCACTGTTCTACTATTAATAGTAGATTAATATTGATTTTACCCTGGTGATGAGTCTCTCTCCCAAGGCACTGTCCTGATGGGGCTGCCCAGATGCTGAAGGGTTAGCACCAAGTCAAGCTAGGCCAACCAAGGGCAAGGGGCCCTGGAAACTCTTGCAGAGGCTGAAAACCACAAGTTCTTTCAGTTTAGTGGTTCAAAGAGACTGTCCCATTACCTCTTGCTTCTTAGATTCTCACAGCTGTCCAGTTTTCTGTCCTTTCAAAGACTGGAGTCTTTATTTCTTCAAGTCCATGAGCCACCCCACGCTCTTCTAAGTAAGTTCCTATTTGCCTGTATAAGCCAGAGTTGGTTTCTGTGTGACTGCAGCCAAAGAATGCTAACTGATATAATAAGGAAAGTGAACTAGTCAAAAGTTTAGTCCTGTGTTACTTCCATAATCTCAGCTGAACGTATCATTGAAAAGGACTAGCCATAAAGAAATGGAGACTCTTTGAAAATGAGGCATTGCTAACATTTATGGGCACCTATTATGTTCCAGATACTTTTCTAATCATTTACAAGTATTCTTATTTAAGAATACTTAGATAAAAAAAGAATGCTTACATAAGAATGATCCCATTGAATAAATGTTATTATTCCCATCTTACACATGAGAAAACTGAGGCATAGGTGATTAATCCAATGTGGTCATTTTCACATAGCCAGATTAACATTCTCAAAATCTGTTTTATAGAATATTGGTTTTCCAGAGTGTATTAGTTTCCTAGGGCTGCTGAAACAAAACACCAGAAACAAGGAGACATATACAGAGGTTAACAGTCAGTCGCATGTTGCTCTGGCTAAGCCATGTGAAAATCACTATGGGAAAAGAATAAAAGCAAAATGTAGCAATACAACATAACCCAAATAAAAGTACACTGGGTCGATCAGTTGAGTCATGCCCTGCTAAGCTAAGGAAAAACATAGGGTAGACCTTGGAACGCCCAGTCAGTGCAAGTTCAGAACACTGCTTGTCCACACACTAAGATGCTTTCCCAAGGCATACGGGGGTCTATGACCTCCGGCTAGGTGAGAGCCCTTGTACAAGAAAACAAAGATTAGTTTAAAGTAATCAATAAAATGGGAGACGTGACTGGGGACACAGGAGGCTGACTTCATCCTAACACAACAGATACTTTCTGCTTGCCAAGACACTAAATGAAAGTGATGTGGCTCCGAGGAACAGGGCTCTTGACCCAAGAGGTCTTGAGTCCCCCGTCCCGTCTTTAAAACTTTAATTCTGTCTCTAGTTTCTT
>SJXQ01008661.1:136773-162126 GCA_006408695.1 Aepyceros melampus
CCACATTCCTTCCCGCCCTGCTGTGCTGGCCGCAGCACGTGGTGCCCAACCTGGGGCTCGAAAGTGAAGGAGAACGAAACTGAAGTTGAAATATCTGTGCACGACCCTGAGGAAGAGTTGGGTGAGGCCTCTGAAAATCCCCCTTTGCGGTAAATGACACTCCCTCAGGCGTTGGGAAATTCAGAGAGCTCGAACAACCCTGACCGTACACTTGCCTCTCAAGGCAGTGAAAGCAGGGGGGAACAAAAACAAGTGAGCGCGGGCTACTGGAGCTTTCACAAACCGTTGAGAACATTGCTCATGGTTCCCTTCTCTCCGTACTTTAGATTCAGGAACGTGGGAGAAGATAAATAACGATTTAGAGAAACTTCTTTACAAGGGAGTGCCCTTGCCTGTATCTAGCTGGTCAGTTTGGACACTGATAAAATCTATTTTAGAATCTCTTCGGACCCCAGAAAGCTCAGAAGGAAGGGAGGATGAAGGTGAAAACTCATCAAAGGGAGAACCTGAAAATGCAAAGCCTGAGGGGATAGAAGAAAAAACGAAGGAGGCTCTTAAGGCTACAGTTCCTTCTGCACATTTGTTTGGGGAGGACGGATTTCCTTTCCCTCCTCTTCCTCCCCCTCTTGTCTTAACTGCTGGAGTGACTCAAGCTTTTCCTTCCTTGCCACGGACTCCTCTTTCTGTCACCCCTCCGGAAAGGTATTTGGTGGGCTCGACGTGAGGGTGACTTGAACGCTATATCATGGCATTTCTAGTGACAATACATGAACAGATAGCTCCTGGGGAAGGTCTTAATAATCCTAATGGGGTGTATGAGGCTGTACACAAACAGATTCCCTTCAAAATACTAAAGGAACTAAAGCAAGCTGTTCAAAATTATGGAGTAAATTCTCCTTTTACCTTGGAAACAGTGCAGTGACTAGCTGAGGGTTCCCATTTGATTATGGTGGCTCATGACCAAGCCAGACACATTCCCATCTCTTTTAATTTTTTTTTAATTAATTTATTTTAATTGGAGGCTAATTACTTTACAATATTGTAGTGGCTTTTGCCATACGTTGACATGAATAAGCCATGGGTGTACACGTGTCCCCCACCCTGAACCCCCCTCCCACCTCCTTCCCAATCCCATCCTTCAGTGTCATCCCAGTGCACTGGCCCTGAGCTCCCTGTCTCATGACTGAACATGTACTGGTGATCTACTTCACATACGGTAATGTACATGTTTCAATGCTATTCTCTCATATCATCCCACCCTCACCTTCTCCCACAGAGTCCAAAAATCTGTTCTTTATCTCTGTGTCTCTCTTTTGCTGTCTCGCATATAGGGTCATTGTTACCATCTTTCTAAATTCCATGTATATGCATTAATATGCTTTATTAGTGTTTTTCTTTCTGTCTTACTTCACTCTATAACAGCCTCCAGTTTTATCCACCTCTTTAGAACTGGGGATAGAACGATTCAAATGCGTTCTTTTTAATAGCTTAATAAAAGACCCTGATGCTGGGAAAGATTGAGGGCAGAGAAGGGGACGACAGAGGATGAGATGGTTGGATGGCATCACCAACTCAATGGACATGGGTTTGGGTGGACTCTGGGAATTGGTGATGGACAGGGAGGCCTGGTGTGCTGCGGTTCATGGGGTTGCAGAGTCAGACTGAGCGACTGAACTGAACTAAATTCCATTGTGTATATGTACCACAACTTTCTTATCCATTTGTCTGCCGATGGACATCTAGATTGCTTCCATGTCCTAGCTGTTGTAAACAGTGCTGTGATGAATATTGGGGTACATGTGTCTCTTTCAATTCTGGTTTCCTCAGTGTGTATGCCCAGCAGTGGGATTGCTGGGACATATGGCAGTTTTATTTCCAGTTTTTAAAGGAATCTCCACATTGTTCTCTATAGTGGCTGTACTAGTTTGCATTCCCACCAACAGTGTAAAAGGGTTCCCTTTTCTCCACACCCTCTCCAGCATTTATTATTTGTAGACTTTTTGATAGCAGCCATTCTGACTGGCATGAGATGGTACTTCATTGTGGTTTTGATTTGCATTTCTCTGATAATGAGTGATGTTGAGCATCTTTTCATGTGTTTGTTAGCCATCTGTATGTCTTCTTTGGAGACATGTCTGTTTAGTTCTTTGGCCCATTTTTTAACTGGGTCATTTATTTTTCTGGTATTGAGCTTTATGATCTGCTTGTATATTTTTGAGATTAATTCTCGGTCAGTTGCTTCATTTGCTATTATTTTCTCCCATTCTGAAGACTGTCTTCTCACCTTGCTTATAATTTCCTTCATTGTGCAAAAGCTTTTAAGTTTAATTAGGTCCCATTTGTTTATTTTTGCTTTTATTTCCACTACTCTAGGAGGTGGGTCATAGGGAATCCTGCTGTGATTTATGTCAGAGAGTGTTTTGCCTGTGTTTTCCTCTAGGAGTTTTATAGTTTCTGGTCTTACATTTAGATATTTAATCCATTTCAAGTTAATTTTTGTGTATGGTGTTAGAAAGTGTTCTAGTTTCATTCTTTTACAAGTGGTTGACCAGTTTTCCCAGCACCACTTGTTAAAGAGATTGTCTTTTCTCCATTGTATATTCTTGCCTCCTCTGTCAAAAATAAGGTGTCCATAGGTGCGTGGATTTATCTCTGGGCTATTTTGTTCCATCGATCTATATTTCTGTCTTTGTGCCAGTACCATACTGTTTTGATGACTGCAGCTTTGTAGTATAGTCTGAAGTCAGGCAGATTGAGTCCTCCAGTTCCATTCTTCTTTCTCAAGATTGCTTTGGCTATTCGAGGTTTTTTGTATTTCTATACAAATTGTGAAATTATTTGTTCTAGTTTTGTGAAAAAGACTGTTGGTACCTTGATAGGGGTTGCATTGAATTTATAGATTACTTTGGGTAGTATACTCATTTTCACTATATTGATTCTTCTGATCCATGAACATGGTATATTTCTCCATCTATCTGTGTCTTCTTTGATTTCTTTCATCAGTGTTTTATAGTTTTCTATATATAGGTCTTTTGTTTCTTTAGGTAGATTTATTCCTAAGTATTTTATTCTTTTTGTTGCAATGGTGAATGGAATTGTTTCCTTAATTTCTCTTTCTGTTTTCTTAGTGTATAGGGATGCAAGGGATTTCTGTGTGTTAATTTTATATCCTGCAACTTTACTATATTCATTGATTAGCTGTAGTAATTTTCTGGTGGAGTCTTTAGGGTTTTCTATATAGAGGATCATGTCATCTGCAAACAGTGAGAGTTTTACTTCTTTTCCAATCTGGATTCCTTTTATTTCTTCTTTTTCTCTCATTGCTGTGGCTAAAACTTCCAAAACTATGTTGAATAGTAGTGGTGAGAATGGGCACCCTTGTCTTGTTCCAGACAGACCTTTGTTGGCAAAGTAATATCTCTGCTTTTCAATATGCTATCTAGGTTGGTCATAACTTTCCTTCCAAGGAGTAAGCATCTTTTGATTTCATGGCTGCAATCACCATCTGCAGTGATTTTGGAGCCCCCCAAAATAAAGTCTGACACTGTTTCCACTGTTTCCCCATCTATTTGCCATGAAGTGATGGGACCAGATGCCATGATCTTAGTTTTCTGAATGTTGATCTTTAAGCCAACTCTTGCACTCTCCTCTTTCACTTTCATCAAGAGGCTTTTTAGTTCCTCTTCACTTTCTGCCATAAGGGTGGTATCATCTGCATGTCTGAGATTATTGGTATTTCTCCTGGCAATCTTGATTCCAGCTTGTGCTTCTTCCTGGAGAAGGCAATGGCACCCCACTCCAGTGCTCTTGCCCGGAAAACTCCATGGGTGGAGGAGCCTGGTGGGCTGCAGTCCATGGGTTGCTAAGAGTTGGACATGACTGAGTGACTTCCTTTCACTTTTCACTTTCATGCATTGGAGAAGGAAATGACAACCCACTCCAGTGTTCTTGCCTGGAGAATCCCAGGGACGGGGGAGCCTGGTGGGCTGCCGTCTGTGGGGTTGCACAGGGTCGGACACGACTGAAGCGACTTAGCAGCAGCAGCAGCAACTTCTTCCAGCCCAGCGTTTCTCATGATGTACTCTGCATATAAGTTAAATAAGCAGGGTAACAATATACAGCCCTGACACACTCCTTTTCCTATTTGGAACCAGTCTGTTCCATGTCCTGTTCTACCTGTCACTTCCATTAGCTCTTCTCTAAATTTTTGGTAGAATTCAGCTGTGAGGCCACCTGGTCCTGGGCTTTTGTTTGTTGGAAGATTTTTTGGTTACAGTTTCAATTTCTGTGCTTGTGATGAGTCTTTTAAGATTTTCTGTTTCTTCCTGGCTCAGTTTTGGAAGGTTATACATTTCTAAAGATTTGTCCATTTCTTCCAAGTTGTCCATTTTCTTGTCATATAGTTGCTGATAATAGTCTCTTATGATTCTTTGTATTTCTGTGTTGTCTGTTGTGATTTCTCTATTTTCATTTCTAATTTTGTTGATTTGATTTTTCTCCCTTTTTTATTTGATGAGTCTGGCTAATGGTTTGTCTATTTTATTTATCTTCTCAAAGAACCAGCTTTTAGTTTTGTTGATTTTTGCTATAGTCTCCTTTGTTTCTTTTTCATTTATTTCTGCCCTAATTTTTATGATTTGTTTCCTTCTACTAACCCCGGGGTTCTTCATTTCTTCTTTTCCTAGTTGCTTTAGGTATAAAGTTGTGTTATTTATTTGATTTTTCTCTTGTTTCTTGAGATAAGCTTGTATTGCCAGGAATCTTCCCCTTAGTACTGCTTTTACTGAATCCCATAGGTTTTGGGTTGTCTTGTTTTCATTTTCATTTGTTTCTATGCATATTTTAATTTCTTTTTTAATTTCTTCTGTGGTTTGTTGGTTATTCAGAGGCATGTTGCTTAGCCTCCATATGTTGTATTTTTAATAGTTTTTTTCCCTGTAGTTGACATCTAATCCTACTGCAGTGTGATCAGAAAAGATGCTCGAAATGATTTCAATTTTTTTGAATTTACCAAAACTGGATTTATGGCACAGGATGTGATCTATCCTAGAGAATGTTATGTGTGCACTTGAGAAAAGGGTGAAATTCATTGTTTTGGGGGTGAAATGTCCTTTAGATATCAATTAAGTCTGATTGGTCCATTGTATCATTTAAAGTTTGTGTTTTCTTGCTAATCCCCATCATTTTAGATCAATTGATAGAAAGTGGAAATTGGGGGAAAACCCAAGACCAAGTGCTTATGGAAGATCAGGCTGTAGAACAGGTGAGGTGATACTGCATAAGAGCCTGGGAGAAAATAGAGGTAAAAGGACAGGCTGTCTTTACTTTAAGAGAAGACCTCATTTGCCCAGAGAGACAATCTCTGCTGGGACAACTTCTTATTAGCCTGTCCAGTCCTGTCATCAGAGCCAATTTGAACATTCTCTGGTGTAATTTTTAACTATGCTACTATGACTACGAAAAGAAAGATGGCAGTTTTGATACTGAATGGCCATGATATTCTTTAGACTCCAGAGAAAACTGGTTAAAATGATGTCTTTTTGAAATTGCAAAACCGGTTCTTCTTACATGTGTAATTAAAATAAAAACATTGGCTTGTTAAAATATGTTTTTGGAGCACCAATTCTGCCTGAGAAACAAAAACAGGTCTAGGCAAAAACCTAAAGTTAAGTCTTATCATGTCTTTGGGATGCACAGCCCGCTCTATCTGGGACTCCAGCCATGAACAAATTGGTGGAACTCAAACCAAGAAAAAGAGAAGGGGCAAAGAGACATTTTAAATATCAAGCAGAAAACTATGAGATCTCTGCCTATATGGCTATCAAAATTTATGTGTCTCAGTGTGTGTCTTTGTCCTTGGACAAAATTGCTAAAGGCTGTTTGGTCAATGAGCTCTATAATTGGCCTAAAGAGAAATAAATGCTTACAAATCAATCTAAATTCAAAAAAAATTAAACTAAAATGAATTTCAGACTTGTGTAAACTGGGAAATATTCACTATTGAATTTATTGAATTCAATACCTGGTATTATTTATTGAATAATACCTGGTATTAACATTTATTTATTGACTTTGTGAAGATACTTTTGCAAATGACATAGCTTTGAGTGGTTTATATTTACCAATCTATAGAATGATGATATAAGGTACAGTTCATGGTTGCTAAAGGAAAGTAAGCTATGTTCTTAACAAAAAGGTATAAGAAATGGAATTACATTCTATTAACAAAAAAGGAAGTACATCTGAACTTTCAGGTGGCTGTTTTCTGAATGGGCAAATAGAGTGATGAATACAGAAGTGTAAAAAAGGTTTGTGGCAAGTGAAAGAGTTTTGTGCATGATACAAGTTTCTGAAGACATTAAACTGCCTTTGAAATCTTTTATTGTTACTTTGACTAAATGAATAACTATTGTTTAACAATGAATTTAGGCTGGTACCAATCTGGAATTTGATTTTCTTTTCCTGTTAAAAAAAAAACAAAGTCTTCTTGGAACATGGCTTTTGATAACAGACTCTGTAAATTTCTTTGTCTTTAAGTGATTCATATTTGCTTTTAAAATCTTTTGTTACTTTGATAAAATGAATATGTTAATTCACAATGATCTATGGAGACTATGACACACATAGACAAAGCTCATTCTGCTTATACAAAATTAACCCCTCATCAGGAAATTTAAAATGGATAAACAATGGCTATAAACCAAACAGTCGGGGCTATGGGAAATCCAAGATGGCCACTTGGCTTTTCCCAGCTCCCTGACAAACCTTATTTTTATTTGATAGGATAAAGCCTTTCCTGGCTATGGGGTTAATAATCTCACAATGAAAAAAAAATGATTAAAATACATTTTCTGCAATCTCCAGTGGTCAGAGCACCCACTTTGCTGGACAGGTCATACAGACACTGGCAAAAATTCCATGAGCTCCTTGGAGACCATTACTTTCACTGATGTCCTTGTTGTCAGGCAAGGACCACAGAACAAAGGAACTGGTTACATGAGATTAAACAGACTGCTAAATATGAATACAATTTTCATGACTTTTTTTCTGACACATTACTGGCTTCTAATCTTTGTTTTCAGATATAAAAAAGCTTTTCTCCTCAAGTCACTGATGGTTTAAAACAATTCAGTGATTTACACCTGTGGGTAAAATTAAAAATTTTTTCTTTTCTCTCTGCCTCATCCCTCCAGAAATTGAATAGACATGAGTTCTGAACAGCCTCATCAAGGTAAAAAAAACTGTCTCCAGACATATACAAAAATCTCAGAGTATACTGGGGAGCCCAAATTCATATAGATGAGATTAACAACAGGTTGGTGGATTTAAAAAATGCAATGCTACTCTTAGAAGATGAAGTACAATGCCTTAAATTATAAATACATTTAAAGTGTGATTGGAACATTACTTCTTTCTGTGTAACCCCCCAGGAATATAACCAATCTGAACACTCCTGGGGAAAAGTTAGACGGCACTTGCAGGGCCATACAGCTGACAACCTGCCTCTAGGTATTAAAAGACTACAGGCAAAAATCATTGGCATGAAGCATGGTTCTCTTAGACTATTAACAGGTATAGATAAACTTCAAGGAATAGCAGAAAGCCTTAATTCATTGAGTCTTCTCGATGGATCAAAGGCATTGGAGGTGGTCTCACTGAAACACTAGCTTGTTTTGCTGTTTGTTGTTTTAGCTATAATCTTCTGTTTAGTCCTCAGATACATGCAAAAATCCCTCCAAGAATTAATGAAGAAAGAAATTGAGAAAGCAACATATCTTCTGCTACAAAAACAAAAAAGGGTATATGCAGGGGTTAATAGTCAAGCCACGTGTTGTTCTAGCTAAGCCATGAGAAAATCACCATGGGAAAAGAATAAAAGCAAAATATAGCAAAACAGCATAACCCAAATAAAAGTACACTGGGTTGATCAGTTGGGGTTGTCATGCCCTGCTAAGCTAAGGAAAAACATAGTGAGGACCTGGAATGCTGGGTCAGCATAAGTTCAGAACACTGTGCACACCCTAAGATGTTTTCCCAAGGCATATGTGGGTCTATATACAAGAAAATAACAAAGATGGTTTAAAGTCATCAATTAAATGGGAGACGTGACCGGGGGTACGGGAGGCTGATGACTTCATTGTAGCACAACAGATACTTTCTGCTTGCCAAGACACTCAGTAAAAGTGATGTGGCTCT
The DNA here is from genome assembly GCA_006408695.1 of Aepyceros melampus. Taxonomy (NCBI): domain Eukaryota; kingdom Metazoa; phylum Chordata; class Mammalia; order Artiodactyla; family Bovidae; genus Aepyceros; species Aepyceros melampus. The sequence goes on from SJXQ01008661.1 coordinate 144,970, forward strand.
GAGGAATGGGGCTCTTGACTCAAGAGGTCTTGAGTTCCCCGGTCCCATCTTTAAAACTTTAATGCTGTCTCTAGTTCGTTTTTCCCAAACTGTGCATCAACCACTTTTGATCCCTACCTGCTGTGCTGGCCGCAGCAGACATAAAAAATCAGAAATTGATCATTTCACAATCCTGGAGATTAGAAGTCTGAAATCAACTGGCAGGGCCATGTTCTCTATGACTGCTGTGGAAGAGTAACTTGCCTGCCTCTTCCAGCTTCTGGTATTTGCTGACAGTCCTTGACATTCTTTGGCATGTAGAGATATCACTCCAATTCTGCCTTTGCTCTCACATAACTGTTTTCTTTCTGTGTGTCTCTTTCCTCTCCCCCCCCCCCTTTTTTTTTTGATGTGGCCATTTTAAGAGTCTTTATTGAATTTATAACAATATTCTATTTTATGTTTTGGTTTTTTGGCCACAAGGCATGTGGGATCTTAGCTTCCTGATCAAAGATCAAACCTTCACCCACTGTATTGGAGGGTGAAGTCTTAATCATTGGGTGACTTGGGAAGTCCCCTTACTTTTCAAGGAAATCAGTCATATTGGATTAAAGGCAAACCTACTCCAATATGACCTCATCCTAACTAATTACATCTTCAATAACACTATTGCCAAATAAGGTCACATTCTAAAGTACTGGGTGTTAGGACTTTTTTTTGTGGTTGAGGGTCATTTTTAGATATTCATGCTAAATATGTTTTTGAGGTTTTTTTTTCAATTCAACTTATAACAAGAATGTTGATAGAAATTCCTCAAAAAAAATTCGTAGTCAAATGAATTTGAAAAACACATTTTAAACACCACGACAGTAGGATTCTTGGCTGTAGTACTTGTGGGGGAGTGTGTGTGGGGAGGGGGATCTTTAATTTGTACAGCTTCTCAGACATGTTTGAATACTGGCTTCTTTTTACTGTGGGATTAACGTTCTGTGTGACACATGCATCTTGCGCCAGATAGGAGACTCAGCACCCTGGTAAGGACCCTCCCTATTCTTCTGCCCCTTACCTGCTGTGTATCAAGACAACGCTTTTATTCTCTGAGCACAAGTGTACTTACATCTTGAGAGTTTTAAAAAGGAACAGTATACTGTCCCCTGTGGGTTTCTTGTAACAGCTACATTAAATGAGGTCGGCTGAAACACACTTAGGAGAATACCTGGAACAGACCTTCACTTAACAGTAGCTGCCTTTATGTTCATCAGACAGTTTTGAATTTCTTGGGATTTTTATTAAGCATTTTGAGGCTCTCAGGAATAATTCCTAAGCCAGGACGATTTCCATGAGTAGGGCTTTCTTTTTCACTTTCACCTTCCTTTCACCATTTTTCTCCCTTTAGAAGAACGGTTTCCTTTTTGGTAATAAAAATTGACCCTCAGGTAAATATTCAACCCAACTGTACTTATGGTAAGTCTCCAACATTAGCAAAGAATGGGTTGTTTCAAGCTGCAGTTCCTTATTCTGATCTTCCACCCCAGTGAGGAGAAGAGGATGTGATCACGAGATCACCCGCAGAGGGGAAATTGTGAAAGGGACCTCACTCTAGAAAAGCAGCCCACAGCTGCACCAGCTCTCAGAGGAGGGTGAGCTTCTGAGACGACTCATCTGTGAGAGCACCCGGCTGTCTGTCCATCCGACATGGAGCCAAAGCGGATCAGGGAGGGCTATCTTGTGAAGAAGGTGAGCAAAGCGCCACCTGCAATGGTGACCCTGGCCATAGGGTCGGGGAGGATTGGGGTCCAGCTTTGCACTCTCTGCCGCTGAAATAGGAGAGTACTGCAGGTTGTGGAAATTGTGGGGTGAAGCCAGTATGCATTCCACTGGTTCTTAAAGGTGGAAAGTTCCACCCCAGGTGTCAGCATAGCTTGATTATATGGGACTGAGAATTCCAGAATGCAGGGTCTGGAAATCCTTCATGATTTAGAACATCCTTTTCAAGAGTCATGCATGTGTGTTATGCCAGAAGACTCAAACTCTTCTTCTATAGAGGTTACTAGGAGAAACTACTCATTTGTTAGTTAAATTCTTCCTCCCTGCTTTTAATTTTTTTGGAAAGGAAGAAGAAGTGAATGATTAAAGATGAGCTGATATAGTGATACGGTAATGGTAGCATATTTATCTTTTTTTTATTGGACTGAAATCTCTTTATTTGCAGTTCTTGTAATTTGTATAACATGCTGTTAAGATGGTAGGTAGATACACCATTTTAAAGGTTAGAAAATAGAGACAGGAGTTTACTCAGAAAAGCTTAGTTTCACTGGTTAAGCCTCAGGAAACTGAGTTTCATTAGCACTGCTGGCTTATATTCTGATGATGGGTGTGTCTGCGTCACTGTGAATCTTCCCAGGAGGGTGCGTTCTCATATAGGCTTGTTGGCATCCTGTGGACAACATCTTTATGAACAAGTAACTCACACTGACCCAAGTGAGCTCAGGGTGTTAGAAGTGAACCGAATTCAGTACATTCCTTTAGAGGCCCAGTTTTGTAATTGATGGAGTGCATAGTGGGACTTTGTTTAGGCCATTCATGGTTTAAGCTGAATTTTAGCCTGAAGTGTTCTACTAAGAGGGGGTCAGACTGCTCACATTGCTGCCTGATTCCGTTTTGATTTAAATCTAGAAGGGACCTTAGACCATCTGATCTCATTCCCTCATTTCCACAAGGGTAAGCTGAGACCCAGAAGCTGGTGACTGCTCAAAGTCACATGGCTGTGACAGTGTTGGGATCAGAATCTCACTCCCTGTCTCCTGGCACTGAGCCTGTCTCCAGTACACTGGGATTTTCAGAGTAAATTTCAGAGTAAACCCAGTTAGGTTCGCAATGTGTCTGTGGTTGTGAGAGTTACAAGTAGGTGCCGAGAATACCAGCCCTCAGCTGGTATTCTGTCTCATTAGCCATATTTTGAAACATCCTTTGGAAAAGATGCACATACATACACCTCTGTGTATGTAGATACTTTGCAGTAGGCCCTAATAATCTCTTTGAGAACCAGTAATAATTAATGTTGCTATTTCTTTCCTGCTGGCTTAGGTAGTATCCTGACAAGAACAAAAAAGAACAGGTGAATGGAAACATTTTCTGCAAAGGTTTTCTGTTTGTTTTAAAAACAATTTAAGCATCTTGTAATTAAAATTGCTCTTATATTGTATACTTGTATTTTTAACTCTATAAATTAGTTTCTCAGAGAGAATAAGTGACTTGCCCATATCCAACAACTGATTAGAGGATGAAACCTGGGATTCAAACCCATGCTTGCCTAACTGCAAAGCCTACCACCATCTCATTGATCCCAAGCAGCCTTCTGAAAGGCAGGTTTTCCCAGCCAGCTAAAGGGAGGTGAGATGAACTTTGCAGAGCCAGAGTGGGGCCTGGACAAATTGGACTGTGAGCAAGAGTGTGTGCAGTGACCTCAACCTCTCTTTATCTCTGATTAAGGGGTTACTATAAGCATAAACATATTTTAGAGGTCCTTGAAAGCATACCACTGATTTGAATATGTTTGTAATCATAGCTTAAAAGAAGAGAGAGGAGCAGGTTATATGCAACCGATAACTTAGACTCCACCAAGTCACCTCCCAAACTAACCTCATTTCTACACAATTTATGGAACCAACTGTTGTTTCTATGACAACCATTCCAGCCATCATGTTGAATGGCAGGACTGATCCAAAGAGTGTATTAGGATTTCAGGTGGCCTGTGAGGCTGGAGAAAGCACAGGATAGGAGTGGTGAGAGAGAGGACAAGGGACTTTTCTAGGAAAGAAAATGGCTGCAAAAGACGGAAGCAGAAGGAGAAAAGCCTGGGGCAAAACAGAGAGCAGGACTCAGTGGTCTCACTCATCAATTCTTCCAAACCATGTCTTCCAGATGCCATGAAATAATCTCCTATGATCTGCACCCATTGAATTATCATTGTCAGAGTAGCCAGCATATATGGCCCTTACCTTGTAGCAGGAACAGATCTAACCATTTAATGCACTTTATGTACATATAATGGGTACAATTATTACCTTTACTTTATGGAAGAGGAAACTAAGATCTGACTTTCATGGATTGTAGCCCGCCACGCTCTTCTGTTCATGAGATTTTCCAGGCAAGAATACTGGAGTGGATTGCCATTTCCTTCTCCACTGGATCTTCCTGATCCAGGAATTGAATCCATGTCTTCTGCATAAACAGGCAGATTCATTACCACTGAACCACCAGAAAGTAAGGTACAGAGAGGTAAAGGGCCTTGCCTAAGGTCACACAGCTATTAAGTGGCAGAGCTGGACTGGAACCCAGCAGTGTGATCCCAGTGTCACAGAAAGCCATGCCTAACCATGTTTTATGTGGCCCTCATGGGCTCAGACTGCAGTGATTTTCTTTTCCAAAGTGCTGTTGTTGTGATGGGTGGTACCCAGGAGAACCTTAGGCCAGAATGACTTCACAGTATTGCCTACAAAACTGTGTTATTTTATCTGTCTATACGGTTACCATTTTTTGAGCATCTACTATAAGCTAGATGTAAGTTATCAGCCCTTTAAGTGTATTATCTCATTTAATCTTTGTAGTAATGGGAAATTGGTACTGTATTATTTTCATTTTACAAGTGAGGAGACTAAGGTTTGGAAAAAATGAAATAACTTGCCTATGGTCATGTAACCCAGAAGAGACAAAGTTAACATTTGAACCTAAAACCCTAAGACCCCAGAAACCATGCTGTTAAACATTTGTGTCATCTCTCTATTGCTAACATAATATGTTTTCATTGAGAAATTGTCCAACCTGAAAAAGTTTATTTATATAAAAAAATATACTGCTGAACAAATTAGTTTCCTTGCTTTCAGAGTATTCATACAGGAACAAAATGACCATGATCTGGGACGTTATACTCGTGATGTCATGGATCAGACTGGATGACTAAATGATGCAATCTGACACGACTGAAGCTATTAGCAGCAGCAGCAGCATGATGTAGCAGAAATAAGGATTTCATTGACTGTAACATCAAACTTAAAATAACATTTCCCACGAGCATGGGAGAATAGATGATACTGACTCACAGTTCTGCTTTAGTTCAATACATAGTTTTGACCATCAGAGAGTTTCCCTTTGAATTCTAGCTATATGTCAACATGGGGAAAGAGAAGTTTAAGGAAAAGGAGAAGTGAAGGGAGGTGTCTGGGAGGGGGTTCCACACAAAATCAAGCTTCTCCACCTTCAGCAATGAGTCATGACTTCTTTCTGTGAAATTGCCCTTGTGTAGGAAGGCCTCTCTCAGTTTGTGCATTATCACACTGACCTGGAGTTGCAGGTCAAGGTCACTCTCTCCCCGGTTAGACTATGAGCATTTTGAGAGTAAAGATAGCATTTTGTTCATTTTTTTACCGCAGTACAAAGGTAAATGTCTGAAATGTGCAGGCTGCTTTATCATCATTTGTAGAGAAACCAATTAACAGGGCAAAGGCTAATAGAGTTTTGCCAAGAGAACACACTGGTCATAGCAAACACCCTCTTCCAAAAACACAAGAAAAGACTCTACACATGGACATCCGCAGATGGTCAATACCAAAATCAGATTAATTATATTCTTTGCAGCCAAAGATGGAGAAGCTCTATACAGTCAGCAAAAACAAGACTGGGAGCTGACTGTGGCTCAGAGCATGAACTCCTTCTTGCCAAATTCAGACTTCAAGTGAAGAAAGTAGGGAAAACCTCTAGACCATTTAGGTATGACCTAAATCAAATCCCTTACCAAATAGATTTAAGGGACTAGATCTGATAGACAAAGTGCTTGAAGAACTATGGATGGAGGTTCATGACCTTGTATAGGAGGCAGCGATCAACACCACACCCAGGAAAAAGAAATGCAAAAGGCAAAATGGTTGTCTGAAGAGCCTTACAAATAGCTGTGAATAGAAGAGAAAGTGAAAGTGAAGTCAGGCTCAGTCGTGTCCAACTCTTTGGGACCGGGCTCCTCCATCCATGGGATTCTCCAGGCAAGAATACTGGAGTGGGTTGCCATTTCCTTCTCCAGGGGATCTTCCCAACCCAAGGACTGAACCCAGGTCTCCCGAATTGCAGGCAGATGCTTTAACCTCTGAACCACCAGCTCAAATTGAATAGAAGAGAAGGGAAAGGCAACGGAGAAAAGGAAAAATAAACCCATTTGAATGCAGAGTTCCAATGAATAGCAAGGAGACATAAGAAAGCCTTCCTCAGTGATCAATGCAAAGAAACAGAGGAAAACAATAGAATGGGAAAGACTAGAGATCGCTTCAAGAAAATTAGAGATACCAAGGGAACATTTCATGCAAAGATAGCTTCAATAAAGGACAGAAATGGTATGGACCTAACAGAAGCAGAAGATATTAAGAAGAGGTGGCAAGAATACACAGAAGAACTATATAAAAAAGATCTTCATGACCCAGATAATTACAATGGTGTGATCACTCACCTAGAGCCAGACATCTTGGAATGCGAAGTAAAGTGGGCCCTAGGAAGCATCACTATGAACAAAGTTAGTGGAGGTGATGGAATTCCAGTTGAGCTATTTCAAATCCTAAAAGATGATGCTGTGAAAGTGTTGCACTCAGTATGTCAGCAAATTTGGAAAACTCAGCAGTGGCCACGGGACTGGAAAAGGTCAGTTTTCATTCCAATTCCAAAGAAAGGCAATGCCAAAGATGCTCAAACTACCACACAATTGCACTCATCTCACATGCTAGCAAAGTAATGCTCAAAATTCTCCAAGTTAGGCTTCAATAGTATGTGAACCGTGAACTTCCAGAAGTTCAAGCTAGATTTAGAAAAGGCAGAGGAACCAGAGATCAGATTGCCAACACCCGCCAACATCTGGAGAAAAATAGTTGGGACTAGGAATTGGGGCAGAAAGCAAAGAAGAACTAAAGAGCCTCTTATGAAAGTGAAAGAGGAGAGTGAAAAGCTGGCTTAAAATTCAACATTCAGAAAACTAAGATCGTGGCATCTGGTCCCATCACTTCATGGCAAATAGATGGGGAAACAATGGAAACAATGACAAACTTTTTTTGGGGGGTTCCAAAATCACTGCAGGTGGTGCCTGCAGCCATGAAATTAAAAGTCGCTTGCTCCTTGGAAGAAAATTTATGACCAACCTAGATAACATGTTAAAAAGCAGAGACATTACTTTGCCAACAAAGGTCAGTCTAGTCAAAGCTATGATTTTTCCAGTAATCATGTATGGATGTGAGAGTTGGACTATAAAGAAAGCTGAGCCCCAAAGAATTGATGCTTTTGAACTGTGGTGTTGGAAAAGACTCTTGGGAATTCCTTGGACAGCAAGGAGATCCAACTCGTCCATCCTAAAGGAAATCAATCCTGAGTATTCACTGGAAGGACTGATGTTGAAGCTGAAACGCCAATACTTTGGCCAGCTGATGCGAAGAACTGACTCATTTGAAAAGACCCTGATGTTGGGAAAGATTGAAGGCAGGAGAAGGGGACGACAGAGGATGAGATGGTTGGATGGCATCACCAACTCAATGAACATGAGTTTGCGTAAGCTCTGGGAGTTGGTGATGGACAGGGAAGGCTGGTGTGCTGCAGTCCATGGGGTCACAAAGAATAGGACATGACTGAGTGACTGAACTGAACTAAACTGTAGAGAAACCAAAATGTCAGGGGTTCATATTATAGTAACTTAAACAATTTCTAATGAAGTCATTTTTAGACATTCATGTTAAGCAGGTTTTCGAGGGTTTTGTGGGGGTTGTTTTTTTTATTGTTTTTTTTTGCAGATGAGGCCCAAGTGTTCAGATGAGGATAAGGAATTAGAAGACTAAAGGTACAATAAGGACAACAGGTTTTTGGAACAGATGTATAGAATCTGAGGATTGAAAGGAATGTGAAGTATTTTGATAAGTATTGAATTGAACTTCTCATCCATGGCCTGCATTTCTTTATTAATCTGTTCACAAACATGCTAGAAGACCTCTTGTGCCAGGGAACTCACTAATTTGACTTCTCCCATAAGTTATGCAACAAACTGTTTTTTTTCCCTGAAACTTTCACTTGCTGGGACTTCAAAACAATTCAGTGTTTCACACCTCTGAAGACAGCCCTCATCTACTCTGTCTGTCCCCTTTTGAGCCCAAATTTGTGAGTTCCAATAATTCCCCAAGAGAGATGCCATTTTCTCTCTCTCTTTTAAAAAATGTTTTCATTGGAATATAGAACAGGCTTCACTTCATCTGTAAGTTCGAGGTTTCCTGAGCTCAGTGTCGTTCTCCAGTTATATCTATGAAAGAAAGTGAAAGTGAAGTCACTCAGTTGTGTCTGACTCTTTATGACCCTGTGGACTGCAGCCCACCAGGCTTCTCTGTCCATGGGATTCTCCAGGAAGGAATACTGGAGTGGGTTGCCGTTTCCTTCTCCAGGGGAGTTATATCTATATGGTTAGTCAATCAGTCGTGTCCGACTCTTTTGTGACCCCCTGGACTGTAGCTCTCCAGGCTCCTCTGTCCTTAGTATTTCCTAAGCAAAATACTGGAGTGAGTTGCTATTTCCTTCTCCAGGGGATCTTCCCAACCCAGGGTTCGAACTAGTATCTCTGGTGTCTCCTGCACTGCAGGTGAATTCTTTACCCAGTGAGCCATGAGGAAAGCCCTGAGGTATATTAATAAACACAGAATTACAGAGACTAAGTAGGTTTTATTGGGTGCTTATTATGTTCTGGATATTGCCCTTAGCAATTTGCATGGATTATTTTAGTTAATCTCCCAATCATCCTAAGAAATATATAGTAGCATTATTTCCATTTGCCAGATGTAGCAAATGAGGTTCAAACATTCCTCAAGGTCACATTCCTAGAATGAGGCAGAGCTGGGATTTGAGTTTGCGCCACCTATCTCCATGGTCACTACTGGTTAGGCTTCATTTTAAGTTAGAACCTTTCTTACTTTCCTATGCTTCTATTTATATAGCCACAATTGACTTCACTCATTTTGACATCCCACATCAAAGTGCTGACTCATAGAGCTTCTTTTTGTCCTCCACACGCCAATTTCCCCAAATCCTCATATATTTTATAAATCTTTAAAAAAAATATTAAAGAACAAGATTATATTTTATTTAATCTGCATTTGTTTGAATGCTGTTGAACCAGCATGTTGGACCCAGATGTTTCTTCTCTTGAAAGTTGCCTGCTTATATCGGTTGCCCATCTAAAAAAACTGATAGGGTTTGTATATTTCTCATTGATTCTAAAGGGTTAAAAATATATTAAGGATATTAATCTTTAATTCTCCGGGAGTTGGTGATGGACAGGGAGGACTGACGTGCTGCGATTCACGGGGTCGCAAAGAGTTGGACACAACTGAGCGACTGAACTGAACTGAACTGAATTTGTTATAAATATCCACACCTTTTAATTTGTTTTTCAGTTGTTCAGGATTTTTGTTGTTATTGTTGCTATTTGTTCATTTGCTTTCCTACTGTACAAAAATCCAATTTTTTTATATGGTCAAGTATCTTGACCTTTAAGTTTTCTTCTTTTGGTGTCATTCAGTGTCAGACTTTTATGCATGAAACTAGCCATTTCCATGCTGATGTACAGTGACTCACTTGGAAACTTTAAATTTGATTCAGCACCTAAAACCTGCTGTTTCTGACACATAATTGTATAGATTTTGGCCTATAATGGAAGAAAGCAGACATGTGCCACATATATATTTATTTATATGTATAAACCTTATATATGTACAGTATCATAAAACATATCTTTTACATATGATCATGCTATGACGTGATTTATGATTTAGATATGTTTTATGATTGATGGAGTCATAGACATGATTGAATAACTAAGTACACACACACACATACACATGATTTTATACACACACACACACACACACACACACATATATGAGGTTTTATATATATATAGCTGGCTAAGTGACCTAAAAATAGATTTAGATTCCAATATGACTGAATGGCAACCCACCCAGTATTCTTGCCTGGAAAATCCCATGGACAGAGAAGCCTGGTAGGCTTCTCCTCACAAAGAGTCGGACACGACTGAGTGACTTCACTTTCACATGACTGAAGTTTATGTGAGACCCAGAATGGAGATGGCATCTAAGAGGAAGTAGAAAGAACATAAAGTTGGGTATCAGGAGACCTGGATTCTAATTTTGGTCTCACATTAACTGGTAGAGTATACTAGGCCCAGTTACTTAAACTAGCTTCAACTTTCTTACTTGTGTGATGAGGGGTGATGGTAGATAATACTAAAAGTCTTTCTAGCATAGACAGTCTGTGATCACACTTCAGGGTTCGCTCTTGTGTGAGCACCAAGAGGGTTAAGGACAAAGAAGGGTAAATACAGGGATCGTGGAGGGGAGGTGTTGTCAGGTTGCTCCAGGGAGAAGCTGGCAGATGCAGAGAGTGATGACCCAGAATTCCATCATCCTAACCTAACTACCACTACCAAGCCTGGAAGAAAGTCCCCGCTTTATAAGCTTTCCGGATTTCTCTTGCTTTTACCAATATCAGCCTCCTCAATGAACACAAAGGCCCCGAATCCGAAATGACACCCTCCTCGGAGTGAGCAGACAGACCCTGAGGCTACATTTGAATTAGGAGAGCACAAGCTCATTTTGAACAGTTGGCTGCATAGTAGTTTTATTTAAACTATCTACAGAAGGAATGCAGTGTTGGCTGACTTCTCATTTTATGCCAGTTCCAAGGTCAAAAGCCCTGGGTGACTCTGGCATTTATAAATCTTTGATAGGTATGAAGTAGAATCTAAAATTTGAGACTTGACAGGCATTTCAGCAGTCATCTGGTCCAACTTCTCCTAGCTCTGTGAGTAGATCTTTAACTAGTTTCAGATACTTGATTTTTTTAGACTTGTCTATATATTTCCCTAAAAGCACATCCCAAATTTTAATATGTAGTGTCTGACCTTGCCCATTTTTTTTAAAGGGAAATATCCAGTGTTAGCATGAATAGTTATTCTGCCTGACAGAAAAGAGATAGTGTGTTTTAATTAGTGTCATATTGTTAATTTATTTATTACTTTTCCCCAATTATTTTGAAAAATTTCAAACTCACAGAGAACTGGAAAAAATAGTGCAATTAGCTATATACTCTTTCCCTAGATTTATTAATTGTAAATGCATGGCTACATTTGCCTTATCACTCCATATTCCTATATAAATAAATACACATTTTTTTTTGCTGAGATATTTGACAATAAGTTTCAGACATCTTGCTCCCTTGTGTCTAAGTGTATCAACATATGTATTCTAAGAATTAGAACATTCTCCACAGTTTTCCTAATTGAATGTACCATATTGCTCTCCTGCCAGCCATGTATGGGAGCTCCAGTTACCATCTTTGTGAAGTCTTGCTTTTCATAATCTTTCAGAATGTTAGCCTCTCTAGTGTGTGTGCAGAGGTATTTCATTGTGGTTTTAATCTGAATTTTCCTGATCGATTGTGATATTGAACATATTTTCAGAGTCTTTTTGGATACCATCTCTAATGAAATGCCTCTTCCAGTTTTTTGCCCATTAAAAAAAAAGATAATTTGTGTTTTTTCTTATTGATTTGCAGGAGTGTTTTATGTTCTGAGTTTCTCTCCAGTAGATGTAAAACAGAAAGACATTTGATTGAAATTATTTCATGTGTTGGCATAGTGTCTGACCTTGCCCATTTTTTTTTTAAAGGGAAATAATCCAGTGTTAGCATGAACAGTTATTCTGCCTGTACAGAAAAGAGATAGTGTGTTTTAATTAGAAACTTTTTTTTCAGTAACTAAAACAAAGGAAACACTTGGACCAGCAAAATGATAGTTACATGAGTATTTGTCTTCATTGCATAAACGGTCTTCCTTTTGGGCAACTGGACCTTTATATAGAGGCTCTTGGTATTTTAAGATAAGCAGAAGGATCTTCTGGGAACTGGTTGATAATTCCGTGGTAGTCATGACAGGGTGACAATCAGGAGTTCAAAGATGAGAGGCAAAGAACCCTATTCTCTTCTTTTCCAAAGTCATCCTAAAGTACGGACAAGAAAGAGAGACTTCCTAGTCAGAATGGTTACTAAAGGCGCAGTAGGCATCAACCCAAACTGAAAACTTTCAAAGTAAGAATTGACATGATAGCATCATGCTGGCATCAGAGACCATTCTGAAAGTGATTTTCATCCCTTCTAGCCATGCCTATACACAAGGCTGTGCTCTGAGTCTTTTCTTGACATTCATACCCAGATAAAATCTGATTAGACCAAAGGATGGAAGTAAGTGGAGCTTCCATGCTGCCATTAATGACACTTTTCCAGTGAGTCCAGCTTCAAGCACCAGCTACTATGCAGTCTGAGTTGGCACTTGAGGTAGATTCTTTTGCCATCCTTAAGCTGAACTGAAAACAATGGGCAGGGTTAGGAGCAGAAAATACACTGCAGAAAGTCCGTCTGAAATGCACAAGAAGGAGAGTTGAGATCCATACCATATTCCCTTGGTAATGGCCCAGGAGAGGCTTATGGGCTAAGGATAGATGTGTATACATTTTATATTAAAATTTTTAAAGAAGCTCCGGAAGAATGGTGTTCCCCTTCTCCCCTGGTCACACAAATGTGGATCGCCTGTATCCACACTGGCCAAAGTTAGGCTGTTTCCCGAGCCCTGTGGCATCTACAGAAGAGCTTTAGAAAACATCCTTACCCGAATCTTTCTGTTGGCATCACAGGGGAGCATGTTCAACTCTTGGAAACCCATGTGGGTGGTGTTGTTAGAAGACGGAATTGAATTCTATAAGAAGAAGAGTGACAACAGCCCCAAGGGGATGATTCCCTTGAAAGGAAGCACTCTGACTAGCCCTTGTCAGGACTTTGGAAAAAGGATGGTGAGTTGATGTCATTAACTGTGATGAATACCTTGTCAGGCGCTGACCTTTGCACAGCCTACTAATGTGAAAGGAGCTCCCGGGGCCAGTCCCTCTCCCCACCACTCATCTTGAACCCTGGGCATTTGGGTCTTTCTTGGCTAAGCATTTCCAGAATAGGGTGGCTCAACTCCTGTGCTTCATAAAAGCCCTCACCCCCTGGAAAGGAGTCATTCCTAATGGGATGTATTTTGATTTCAGTTTGTGTTTAAGATCACTACTACCAAACAGCAGGACCACTTCTTCCAGGCAGCCTTCCTGGAGGAGAGAGATGCCTGGGTTCGGGACATCAAGAAGGCCACTAAATGCATTGAAGGAGGCCAGAAGTTTGCAAGAAAATCCACCAGGAGGTCCATTCGACTGCCGGAAACGATTGACTTAGGGTGACTTTCTATGTTTACTTTCCTTCACTCTTCCTTCCTTCCACCCAACTCCTTGAGGCAATCTCACAGCAGACCCTACTCCAAGGCCTGCTTTGGGCACCTTTGAAGGCTGTACACACCCCTACCAATCCTTAGTACTTTAACTTGATGTACTAAGATGTTTACCTGGCTCTGAGGGAGTGATCATGGCGTCTCCAAAGCCTAACAGCTGAGGAGAGGAGGCATGGGAATTCCCTCATGTCTGTGTAATTTTTGCAGATGGAGGGACAGGGAGAAGGAGAGAGAGAGAAAAAGGAGGGAGGAGAGAAAGAGATAATGCATCATTGCATTTATAAAGTAGCTATAGTAAATTACTCTTAAAAGAAAGCTTTGGAATCTATACATAGGTAGGAAAAGATAGGAGCTATGTGTTCAAGCAGGTAAGGTTTTTCAAGTTCAAGTTCATATATTCAGCAGGAGTGAATATCTCTCCTAGGCAGAAACCATTTGTGTGCCAACCTAGCTTAGTGACCTCTGATGTTGACTGGTTATAGTTGACAGGTGATAGTTGTTGCCCAAAGATTGATATCACTTAACTCCCTTTCTTTAGGAGTGTCTTTATTTTTTACTGGCTTTTGCTTTTATGTGGCACGTACCCTGTGACAGGAGCTCTGCCAGGAAGAATTTCATATTGACTACTTACAGCATCCATCCAGGATTCTGTTTACCAAATGCAGGGAGTCCCTAGGAGGAGAATAGAAAAAGCCCCATGCACACCTAATCAGGATTTGGCAGGTCATAGGTGTTTGATGAAGTTTGTACATTGAGCTTAGAGAGAATGAGTGCTTTCTCTCACCAAGAAAGCTTTCTGGTAAAGACCCAAGAGGAGTTGCCTAGTCCAGCTGTAGCTGCTGGGTGGGTGGTCCAGTGACTGTATTTCTGGCCACAACTGTCAGAGCTAAGTGGGAATGATGTTTGTGCTACATGGAGCCACAAGACACACAACATTGTTGCTTGCATTTTTTCTGATAAGGCTATCTTTATTATTCAAGGACAAAAATGAGAACACCTCACTATTTTATCTCTTACAAATTTTAGGATAAAGAATAAGTTTAGTCAAAACATTCACTTTCTTGGGACATCCGTGATGGTCCACTGGTTAAGACTTAACCTTCCAATGCCAGGAGTTTGATCCCTGGTTGTGGAGCTAGGATACCACACGCCTTGCAGCCAAAAAACCCAAAATGTTAAAAAAAGGAGCAATATTGTAACAAATTCAATAAAGGCTTTAAAAATGGAAAAAAAGAACTTTAACCCCTTGTCACTCCCCCCTACACCCCACCAAAACACATTCACTTTCTTGGAGTCAAATGTCCACACCAGATGGTCTCTTAAAGGGCACAAAGAGCTGGGACATGAGTATTGAGGCCTGAGGACCTTTAATCTTTTGACACCTAACTGGGGACAATGCTCTATCTCAGATACTAAAAATTAAATCAACAGAATTTAGTGAATTTAAGAGCTATTAAATACCTTCCCAGTACATTTTGCTGAATGCCGTGCAGGTTGCAGAGTTCATGCAAGTATGAGCTCTGCCTTCTAATGACCTACTTATGATCCAGTGGAGCGATTAGGCTCAGGTTTCACCTGGGGACGGGGAAGCTCATACTCAGGGCCAGCCCCTCCAAGCTGGTGAGTCCCAGAGACGACAGGCTATACCGAACCGCTCCTGCTCATCCATGTGTTTTCATCTGTGCAGTGCCTTGTATTTGTCCATGAAAGACACTGAAAAAGGAGTAAAAGACTGAACCTAGAGAAGGACAAGAAGATTTTCAATCACTGCTTCACAGGTAAAAGGCCTTGTGGGTCTGATGTGGGGCTTCTGGGGCAGGCAATATGGAGGTCTCGCTTAGCCTTGAGTGTGTGTAGGGGGATGTGGAGCGAGGTGGGGGGTTTGGTGTCATGGAACACAGATCAATGGACATTATCATTGGATTTCCCCAGCATGGAAAGAGAAAGAAAGGTAGGCCCATACTTTGTGGTTCAAGGTAAAATCTTAGAAGTTCTAACTATATCAATCAAAGGTCATTTTTTTTGCCAGAAAATGGCAGGATGTTGAAACAGACACAGAGCTGAGCAAGATGATAAATAGGAATCAAGACACCTAATGTTAGATTTAAGTGACAAATTAGGGATGTCTGAGGCTGCATAGCGTTTTGTTGTTGTTCAGTAACTAAGTTGTGTCTGACTCTCTGTGACCCCATGGACTGTTAACATACCAGGCTCCCTGGTCCTTTACTATCTCCCAGAGTTTGCTCAAATTCATGTCCATTGAGTCATTCTTAAAAGAGGTCTGTACTTATTTCCCTACCTCTTTTACAGGGTCACTGCAAGGGCACTCTTGCCTGGAAAATCCCATGGACGGAGGAGGCCAGTGGGCCCAAGTCCATGGGGTTGCTAAGAGTTAGACACGACTGAGCAACTTCACTTTCACTTTGCACTTTCATGCACTGGAGAAGGAAATGGCAACCCACTCCAGTGTTCTTGCCTGGAGAATCCCAGGGACAGGGGAGCCTGGTGGGCTGCTGTCTGTGGGGTCGCACAGAGTTGGACACGACTGAAGCGACTTAGCAGCAGTAGCAGCAAGGATTAAAAGCAGAAATGCAGTATTAATTAGTTTTTCCTTCCAGAGAAAGAAAACTGGGCAAAGCCTTTTGTATGTGAAATTCATGAAAGGTGCTCTTATCAACTAACTGCTTTCATTCTTGTTTCAAAGATGAGATACCTTACTGCTCTGATGACCTGGGGCCTGTTGAGCTGGCTCTTGGTTGGCTATATTTGTACAGTATATATTGTAGAGCACAGGGAACTATACTGAGTATTTTGTAATAATGTAAGTATATTTAATAACATAAATTTATATATATAATATATATAAATGCTTGAAAGAAAATTTTTTTTATTTACTTTTATTGAAGTATGGTTGATTTACAATATTGTGTTAGTTTTAGGTGTATAGCGCATTCAGTTATACATACACACACACACATATATATATTCTTTTTCAGATTCTTTTCCCTTATACGTTATTACAAAATACTGGATATAGTTCCCTGTGCTATACAATAGGTCCTTGTTGGTTGTACAAAATATTTTTAATACAGAGCTTCATTGTAGCCTGCTAATAATCCAGTTGGAGGGTCAATTTCATTTTATTCTTCTCACAGTCCTCCCTTGATTCAGAAGGCTGATTGAATGACTTCTCAAGGTCCCTGCTAGACCCTGCAAAGGTGTGACATTTGATGTAAAGAATGGCATAAAATTCTAAATTAGGACATACACATACTAGCACATGTTGTTTTCTGCTTAAAAACTTGCAACAGCTGCTCATTGCCAAATTCTTTTATTTATTTATTTATTTATTTTTTTTTAAATTAAATTTTATTTTTTAGTTTGTTTTGCTTTACATTGCCAAATTCTTAATGTACCATCAAAGCTCTCCCCACCCACCCTATGTCTTTCTCTCTCTTTTGTCTTCTTTTGTCCTCTTTCCACCAGCCCCTCTCCCACCAAGGATCCCTCATGCCTGTTTGAGTCAGTTCACACTGCTGCTCCCTCAGCTCCTGCTCCCCCCTCGGCCTCTGCCGAGGCAAATGCTTGATAAACATTGTCACTTCCTCTGTGAAACAGTACGCATTGCCCCACCCACCCCTCCACGCCTTCCTCCAGATTTGAACCAGCAGCTCCACTGCGCTGACCCCACAGCAAGGCACTTGTTACAACACTTACTCATTACCCAGATCTTCCTTTTAGACTCTCCCCCGCACTGCCCCTCCCCCGCCCCCAAC
>SJXQ01008661.1:162334-172482 GCA_006408695.1 Aepyceros melampus
CCAACAGCCATTACTGAACTTAGCTCTCAGCAGAAGTTGTGGGTCATTAATGGAAGAAATGAGTGGGTTAGTAAAAAGCTATTTCTTTACACATGCATTGCTCCTTAAGGAGCATGTAGATGTTTTTTAAAACTGTGTACATGATTCCTTTTGTTTCCAGGTATCTATCTCAATAATTTCATTTTTCCTTCTTGGAGTAACAGGGAAGATGAAACAAGTAAGACACCTGGGTGCTCTGCAGCTCTCTAGGGGAAACTGTGCCTTGTTCTTTGAAAAAGAGTTAACCTTCTTTCTGATGGTCCCATCCAGGTAACTGTGTCATTGACTGGCTCGTTTCCAATAAATCTGTTCGGAACCGCCAGGAAGGCCTCGTGATTGCCTCCTCCTTGCTCAACGAAGGTTACCTGCAGCCCGCTGGAGACCTCTCCAAGAACGCGGTGGATGGGACTGCTGAAAACCCTTTCCTGGACAGCGCTGACGCCTTCTACTACTTTGTGAGTGAGGGAGCTACCCATCTACTCCTCCAGGCATGGGGGTGGACCTGGGTGGGTTCTAGGTTGATTTCAGTTCATATCTGCTGATATGAAAGGAAGCACCTATCCCTACAGCTTTGGTCCAGGTCCTTGACTTGACAGCTGTCCCTCTCCATAATGCCTATCACATCCAGTAAGTTAAAGGAAAATACTGTTTACTTGAATAGTTTTCTTTATTTTTGTTTAAAAATTTGCTATATTTATTTCTATTTTAAGCAAGAATTTCTTTTGTAAAAGCTTATTAGGCCTCAGTACATGCCAGGTGGGGGCTTCCCTGGTGGCTCAGTGGTAAAGAGTCTGCCTGTCAATGCAGGAGATGAGGGTTCATCCCTGGGTCGAGAAGATCCCCTGGAGAAGGAAATGGCAACCCACTCCAGTATTCTTGCCTGGGAAATCCCAAGGACAGAGGAGCCTGGCAGCTACAGTCCATGGGGTCATGAAGAGTTGGATGTGACTTAGGGACTGAGTACATGCCAGGCACCCATTTAGTCAAAGTCGATCCAGTAGCGGAAGGAAAAATAACCGGCAAAATTATGGCCCCTGGGAGTCCAAATATACACTGAAATATGTGACTCAATACAAAGTATGTCCATCCTTATTCCTTCTCTCTGTCATCATGGGTACCTCCAGTGGCATGCTGCCCACAGACTGGGAAACACTGTATGGTACAAAATGACTTAACCTTGAGTCACATGAACATCTGGCAAGAGTGGATTTCTAGGGGGATTCTGGCAATTTTATTTCTATTTGGGGTCAGAGCACAAAAGTAAGGAAGCTACTTATAAAAATGAAGTGAATGTATCAAGGAGAGTTTCATTTCACTTTGGGGAAGTTCCTCTGTCAGAGTTTTTTTTTTTCTTTTCAGAATTTCAACCTGGTTGTTTATAGCTATTTAAATGTAGGACTCTAAAAAAAAATTGTAGGTCTAAAAATACCGAGCACAGTGGCTTGTGTGATTCATTGGTCTCGTTTAGCTGAGCAAGGCCCAGTTCCTGCCTGAATTCAAAGGATGTGGCTGGACCTGAGCTCTTGGTTTCTTAAAGTGGGGGAGCCGAGTGGCAGGGGGCATATGGAGGTTATGTTGTATGCACAGTGTCTTATAAACCAGCCAGCTCACTTTCAATGATGTGGCCATGAGGTCCCAGGGAAGGAAGGCTCTGAAGGGAGAGATGTGCTGAGCTAGACTTCCAATACAGCTTGGTGAACCCAGGAAAATGAAAGTCTATTGACAAGATCATACTTGCATGGAGACAAGGGAGCATCCAGCAACAAGAAGTAAACATCTAGATGGACGTCCCTGGTGGCCCAGTGGTCAAGACTCTGTGCTTCCACTGCAGGGGGTTCTGGTTTGATCCCTCGTCGGGAAACTAAGATCCCACATGCCGCATGGTGCACCCAAAACAAAACAAAAAAAAATGAAGAAGAAGAAGAAGACGAAGAATAAGCAGCTAGAAACAAGAAAAGTGGGGAGGGGAAACAAGCTAACCAAGGATAACCTTTAACGTTCAGGTTGGGGTGTGAATCACAGGGAGAAGGAGTGGCTAGTTCCCTCTAGGGAGGGAGCTCCAAGGTGGGAGACCAAGGTGGTATAATTAGCACTATGCCTAAGACTGGAAAAATAAACTGGTTCTTTTGTTCCCCAACAGCCAGACAGTGGGTTCTTCTGTGAAGAGAATTCCAGTGATGATGATGTGATTTTGAAAGAAGAATTCAGAGGAGTCATTATCAAGCAAGGATGTTTACTGAAGCAGGTGAGTGGTCACTGTATTCTACCCTAGGCTTTCTCCCTCACCAGGCCCTTTGTATTTTATAAGCTCAAATGGTGTTTTGTAGTCTATAGGATCAAATGGTATTTTGTTTCTTTGGTGAATAGTCAGCTAGAGAATCAAACTGACCTAGTGAAAGAGAGACAAATAGTTAAGTAGATGATCAAAGTGGCATTAGGTCAGGAGGATTGTGGCAGGCAGAGCAGAAGCACCTAAAAATAGGGAAATTTCTATCAATGTTTCAGGAAAATGCTGACCATTTCATTAGTTGGAGGATATCAGTTGGCAAAGAGATGCCATCCCAAAGACAGAGATGTTTCACAATGAAAGTTCTTCCATTGGCCTATCCTTCCTCACTACAAATTAACCAGGAAATAGAAACAAGCTGCACCCAGAAGAGGAGCACTGTAAACCACTGAGAGCAAGGAAGTACCATTCCAGACTAGGTCACAGTGAGACCATAGCCAGGCCAACTCTGCAGGAGCAGCAACAGATGAAGGTCAAGTCCAGTCAGAGGGCATAGACTCACTCATTATCAGGTATCATCAGGTACCGGCCACTGTCAGTCTGGGAGACAGGGGCTGGGGTGAGCTGAAGAGCTCTGGTCAGTTGCCAAGTGCAAAGGCATGGGACACCAAGAGGTAAGAGAACCCAATGGCTGGAGCTGAGTGAGGAAGCCAGGGTCAGCAGCTAGTGAGAAGAAGCAATTGGAAAACAGGAATATTCAGAGTGAAACAACTGATGCTAGTATATGTTGTCATAGAAGCTTAAGTTGCTTTATGAGGCCAAGGTCCTGCTCCTTGTGATTGTGCCATGAGCTGTCTCAAAGGCACTGCTCTGTATATGTTAATAAAAGAGAGGATCTGGCTGCTGCAAGATTTCTGTGCATTGTGTATAGATCTCATGGGACTGAGAGATTTGACTTATGATAGAAGCCTGAACTTCTGAGTAAAGAGGGAAGAACCAAAGTTGAGCATATATTTACATTTAAAAAGGAGAACTTTGGGTTGACTAAGTACAGATAGAGATTTTTGAGTTTCACTAGAAGTAGAGCATTAATGTGGAAAACTTACCTTCATATTATATTTTGAGAGAACAGGGTCCTAAGAAATAAAAAAGCCATAGTTTAGAAAGAATTCCAGGCTATTCTAATAACTTGTATGCCCACTGACTAGATTAAAGAATGAGCAAACGAGCAGGGTCAGCCTTACACAGGGTAGGTTCTGGAGGTTGCCCATAGGCAGAGTTTGCACATCACCTGCTTGCTCATTGGTTCTTAAAAATGTTTGTATGTATATGGCTCTGATCATAGGCTGTTAAGGCAGGAGTCACTTGGAAAGGAGTTTCATTATTTCCTTATGATATCTTCTATAAATGTTACTATCAGCCATGAACGATTTTTCTGGACTTAGTTGATCTGACAAGCCTTAATTTAGAGTGGATCCCTGAGAAAACTGAACATGAGGTTGAATAGGGATAGTGGAGTCCAGGCTGCACTCGAGTGAGGTCTGGGCAAAAGATGCAATGGAGATGCTGGATGGTCAAAAGTCAGCTGAGGGTTGTGGTGTGAGTGTGTGTTGAAAGTAGTGGGACTAGATGTAGGCTTACTCTTCCATTTTTCTTCATCTTCTTTACATGGCCTTTGATAGGTACAGGTCAGCCTTCAATAGCTCAGGTGATGTACATTTGAATCCTCCAGGGATCTGTTAAAATTGCACTCAGGCCAGTTAAATCTGTATGTTACAGGTCCCCAAGAGATTCTGGTATGTGGCCAGTGTAAAGAATTACAGAGCTAACCATTTTCTTTAAAGTTAGTTTATCCCATTATCAAAATATCACTGTTTAAATAGTCATAAACCTCCTTGTAACATGAAGAAAATAATTTTTTTTCATTCAGGAATTTTGTTCTTTTCCAGTATTTCCCCTACCTCTAATTTTTAGGGGAGGGAGAGGGAAGAAAAACCTCTTCTACTTGAATTGATAGCCCCCCCTTAATGTTTCCCATCCCTTATCTCAGTGGTTTGTAATCCTAGCTCATAGCAGGATCATCTGAGAGATTTTTGAAAGTCTTTTTATGTACTCAAAAAACTAGTCAACCCTATGGCTTCTGTTGTGAGTTAGCTCGGGTTACCTGGTAGAAGCCTTATCTCAAAAAAGGGCACCTGTGGTCCACACTTCATAGGTGGGAAGTAGATGCATCCACTTGGGGTCAGTCCCTACCCTCATTCTACCCCCTTCAGTGGTTCCAGAGGCCTTAATTCTGTTTGGGGGACATAGCCAGTTTGAGGATGAATGATACTGGATTATATTCAGCATAATCCTTTTTATATAATTCATTCTGTGACTATGATGAATAAAATACCTCATTTCTCAACCACATGTAGATTCTTTGATGAGAAAGGACAATGTGTTATACATATTTTTCTTGTATCTGCTGCAGAGTTCAGCATCCTTCTTAGTCTGTAATAGACAACAAACATTTTTAGAGTGAATTAAGTTGAATGTAAGTACACCTGTTCCTCAGTACCCACAGAGGACTGGTTCTAGGACCCGCCATGGATCCTGAAATCTATGGATGCTCAAGTCCCTTATATAAAATGGTGTTGCACATAGAAGATGTTGACAGAGCAGCAACAACTCTTGGAAACCCCAGCTGTGCATGCATTCCTTAAAGTGCCTCAGGAAACACTCATTCAGTGAAAGACAGCTCTTTAGCACCTCACATCGTGTGCCAGTGAGACCTCAAGACAATGTGGTAGTTGGCCAGGCCCGGCTGATTTCACATCCTCCTGTGCCTTCCTCTTCCACTGACTCCTGAGTACTTGATACTCACCCAGTGATTGTGTAAAAGAACATGATTTGCATGCCTGTAGATCTGGAGGAAATGGTGTGGGGCAGCAGCCTTAGTGTTCTTAGCCTATGGGTAACATCAATTAAGGCAAAGAGCAGGAACTCATAACAAGAAATTTAGAAGCTGATGCTTTACAAGAGCCATATAATATTACAAATAGGAATATTCTGTTTTCTCCCATATGACTCTGCAGTGTTCTTGGCTCCATCCTTCAGGCAAGTAAAGTGTTCTTTGGAGATGAGCTCCTTGACCAAATGCTCTGCCAAATAACTTAAACCCATTCTTGAAAGTGCTCTGACCTGGCATTATGAAGGAGACATTGTTTGCTAAAATCGCAGATGTTCCATTGCTTTCTATACAAACACAGTGAAAAACTTTGGAAGCTTTCTGTACGTGCCTCTTAATACGTGGTGCTTCAGAAATAACACAGAATATTCTTCATGTTGGCAACATGGAAACTATATATTTTCTAATTTAATAATTTTAACTTCTGGAGTTAAAAGTCACTTGAATTTACTGTAGGAAATCATAGAATCAGGCTTAGCACATTTTAAACAACTACTATCAGCTAATTGAAATAACTGGGTAATTCAAGGCAATTACAAACATACGAAGGGACTCCCATGTGCCAGGCGCAGTGTTGGGCATGGGAGGAACAAAGAGAAACAGACACAAATCCTGCCTCAAAACCCACAGTCTAGACAACATCAGTGTTTGACCCTGGAAGAGTCAGTGGTTCTCGAGGGAAGGGTCCAGTCCTGTTCTTCCTCATCGTGTCTGTCACAACCACTACTGCTTCTAATTTCCATTGCTGCTCCCTGTTGTTAGTCCCTACTATTTTATGCTGGGATTGTTGTAATCATTTCTTGATGGTCTTCTTTCTACCTTAGTCTATTTCCCCTGGCTTTATTTTAACCCCTAGCTGATCCATCCTGTATGTTGTCACCATATTAACTTTCCTAAAATGTTACAGTAAATCTTTTTGCTTCCAACTCAAAAGATATCAGTGACAACAACCCCGTGTCTTATTTCTACTGTCTCCTTCCACTTTTCCAAACTTGCCTCTGCTATACCTTCCTTCTAGCCTGATGGTCTTGCTCATCAGGGTCTGAATATGCCTTAGACATTCCCACCACTGCTTTTTTGTTGTCAATGGTCTTCCCACCTCTTTCTCACCTGTCTAACTCCTGTGTGTCCCACACAGATAAGTGAAGGTTTTTATGAGGCTCGCTTTGACATGCCAAACCACAATTATATATCTTTCATTTAAATCCTTTGAAACTAGGACCTACTGAATAGCACAGGGAACTATACTCAATACACAGGGAACTATACTCAATATCTTGTAATAACCTATAATGGAAAAGTATATAAAAAAGAATAATATACATGTGTGTGTGTATAACTGAATCACTTTGCTGTATACCAGAAACTAATACAACATTGTAAATCAACTATATTTCAATGAAAAAAAAAAGTCAGATGAAGTTTCCAAATAATAAATAGTAAATTAAAAAAAAATCCTTTGAATCTGTATATATGGAATCTAGAAAAATGGTACTGAAGAATTTATTTGCAGGGCAGCAGTGGAGAAACAGACATAGAGAATAGACTTATGGACATGGGGAGAGGGGAGGGGAGGAGATGGTGAGATGTATGGAGAGGGTACCATGGAAATTTACGTTACCATATGTAAAATAAAATGAAAAATCCTTTGAAAAACTCTTATCTATAGAGATTATTTGATTTGGACATTTGCTATTTTATATTTCCACATAGGTTATAAACTCTTTGAAGAGCAGGGCCATGTCTTAAATCTCTTGATAGCCCCACATTACCTAACATAGTATGTTATACAT
The DNA here is from genome assembly GCA_006408695.1 of Aepyceros melampus. Lineage (NCBI taxonomy): Eukaryota > Metazoa > Chordata > Mammalia > Artiodactyla > Bovidae > Aepyceros > Aepyceros melampus. The sequence goes on from SJXQ01008661.1 coordinate 169,344, forward strand.
CAGTTCAGTTCAGTTCAGTCGCGCAGTCGTGTCCGACTCTTTGCGACCCCATGAATCGCAGTACGCCAGGCCTCCTGTCCATCACCAACTCCCGGAGTTCACTCAGACTCACGTCCATTGAGTCTGTGATGCCATCCAGCCATCTCATCCTCGGTCGTCCCTTTCTCCTCCTGCCCCCAATCCCTCCCAGCATCAGGGTCTTTTCCAATGAGTCAACTCTTCGCATAAGGTGCCCAAAGTACTGGAGCTTCAGTTTTAGCATCATTCCTTCCAAAGAAATCCCAGGGTTGATCTCCTTCAGAATGGACTGGTTGGATCTCCTTGCAGTCCAAGGGACTCTCAAGAGTCTTCTCCAACACCACAGTTCAAAAGCATCAATTCTTCGGCGCTCAGCCTTCTTCACAGTCCAACTCTCACATCCATACATGACCACAGGAAAAACCATAGCCTTGACTAGACGGACCTTAGTCGGCAAAGTAATGTCTCTGCTTTTGAATATACTATCTAGGTTGGTCATAACTTTTCTTCCAAGGAGTAAGCGCCTTTTAATTTCATGGCTGCAGTCACCATCTGCAGTGATTTTGGAGCCCAAAAAAACAAAGTCTGACACTGTTTCTACTGTTTCCCCATCTATTTCCCATGAAGTGATGGGGCCAGATGCCATGATCTTCGTTTTCTGAATGTTGAGCTTTAAGCCAACTGTTTCACTCTCCTCTCTCACTTTCAACAAGAGGCTTTTTAGTGCTGTCTTATATGATGCTAAAGCTGTGAGATGATCTTGGAAATAATTTAACCCACAATTTAATAACATATATATCGTTCATTGGTTCTGGTGCTATTTCTGACAAGGCCTGGGTTGTGGCCTGAATTCTCCTAGAGATAGAATGTCATCTTTATTTTTTTCTTCTTTCAATTCAGCAAGACTTATCCTGTAGGGACTGTGTGTACTGAGTGAGACTAAAAACTCATCCTTCCTTTTTCTATGTTGATCCTGGATATAGGGCCATAGGCGGAAGAACTGGAAAGTGAGGAAGTTCGTTCTGAGAGAAGACCCTGCCTATTTGCACTACTACGACCCTGCTGGGGTGAGAAACTTGTTCCATAAACCCTCCCAGTAGAAGCTTGTGCCGCTCCTAATCATGGGGCTGCCTGGGCCCTTTCTGCTCTGCTCCCTTCATCTTCACCCTCCCTCTTCTTTTTCCTCACCCTTCTCTACCTTTTCCAACACCTTCTTATTGCAAAGATCTGAGACCTTAGGCTTTGAGGCCAGCAGAATGTCAGGGGATGGAAGAAAATATCATTATATGGTCATTTATTTGATCAGCACAACATAACTTTTTATTATTTATCCCAAAATGATATTTTCAGAGGAACTCAACCAACTCAACACTGTGCTCTTGGTTTAATGTGCAAAAAAGTGATAATTCCTCTTCTAGGCCTATTTTGATGAGAGCATCTTTTGAGCCCAACCGTTTAGGCTGTTGACTATTCAGAAGAGGGCTTTCTCCTTAATAAGTTGAGTCATGTCTATCTGGGTTGGGTCCTCAGCTTCTGCAGGGCTCTCTTGATTCCCTCCTATGAGGGTTCTACTACTATGTCTGTTGCCTGGGGCCAAAGGACTCTGGAAACACCTGGCCATTCTCCAGCAGGAAGATGATTCGGCCTCCCTACCTCCCCCAGCTGTCACTTTCCTCCAGATGTGAAGCTCAGGTTGACTTGCGTCTCCTCGTCCAGTTCCCCACTTCCCCGCTGTGTGAAGTGGGAAAAGGGGTGGAGGATCCAGAACGGGTTCCCTTTAATCTCCTTCCGCTCTTCTTTAAACCACAGTGAGTCTGTGTGGCTTTTGCACCAAGAGGATTCAGTATACGCCTATATTTTACTTTGGAAACATAATGAAGGACTCCTTTCTCCTTTAGGGGGAAGAGCCCTTGGGAGCGATTCACTTGAGAGGCTGTGTGGTGACCTCAGTGGAGAGCAACCCAGATGGTAAGAATGAATTCTGGGGGGAGAGAGGTGTGTCTCCCCGGGCTCCCTTCCCACACCTGTGCACCCTGAGCCAACGGCAACCACTCCCTCACTCACTCCCTCCCTTACTCAGGCATGAATGAGTCCACTGTTGAAAACTTCAGAGAGGCCCAAAGGTGTTCTCTCTCAACTGCTGTCCTGGCTCTCTGGGTCTTGGGGAGCTGTAGTGGTTTTGTGGATGCCTTGAATAAATCCTAGCACAGTGCTGAGAAAAACCTGTCACCTCAGAATCGGCTTGGGTGGGGAGACTTTTTACCTCCTCATGCCTGTAATGGAGCCAACATTCCTCAAAGTGCACCTTTACAGAATAGGAAATGCCCCACAACAAGAGGAACATTTGTGCCGGGAGGCAGTGTGGGGAACAGGAAGTGCTCTGGGGTTATGCTCTGGAAGTGCTCTGGGGTCCATAAGTCTAGGTTACTTAGTTAGGGGCACAACTTTGAGTGAGTTGCCTAACTAATCTGGGTTTTGGTTCCTTCTCTGAGAATGATGGAGTCCTACTAGCTGACCCTTGGGTCCTGATCACAAGTCTATGACTCGGTGATGAAATGACCATCTTCTCAGGTGTAGGCATGAGTGAGTAGTGTCAGCAGGAAGATGTGGTTCAGACCCCCAGACCCTGGTTTCTCTTGTCATTTTGGGCTAGTGATGCTATAGAGGGGGACTGGAAATGCTGCAGCTGCAAGTGCCTAGATTTTAACTATTCCTGGATCTGCTCCCTCCCCTCTCCCCTTAGAGTCATCCTTCACTGTCAGGGTGGGCAGTGTGCTTCTTTTTGATCTGAGATGGATGTGTTTTGAGTCTTGTCACAGTATTGGCCATTTTCTGCCTTCTGATCTTTCAGTAGAGATGCTGACTTAGCGCTTGATAAAAACTAGTTTAGACTACACTGATGGTACTGGTGGCACATCTTTTTTTTTTATTTCTTTTTTAAGAAAACTAATATTGAGGTCAGCTTTTGATTTATATTGTGAGTGGAGGAAAGGTGCTCACCGGACACTATTACAGGTTACTCATTATACACTGTGTGCAAAAATGAGAAATTTAGTTTGCTTATAAAAGAAAATGTTTCTTCTTGAGTGTTTTACTTACTTCTTAAACACACAAATACAAT
>SJXQ01008661.1:172870-276353 GCA_006408695.1 Aepyceros melampus
TGGCCTTTCTGGTGCCCATGCTCACTGTCATCACTTTCTCTCTCACCAGGCAAGAAGAGTGAAGAAGAGAACCTCTTTGAGATCATCACGGCTGATGAAGTTCACTATTTCGTGCAAGCAGCGACCCCCAAGGAGCGCATTGAGTGGATCAAAGCCATCCAGGTGGCCTCCCGGACGGGGAAGTGAAGACACTCCCTCCCAAGGGAACCACATGGAAAACTCAGTCCAGGGCCTGGCCACGTGTGCAAGAGAAGGCCCAGGGGTGGGATACTGTCCTCCTCGGGGCTCCTGGATGTCACTAACCACATGCCGTGTGATGTTCGCCCACACTGACCACATCACTCGCTGAAGCCTCTCTGCCACTCTCTGTGTCCCCTGGGCAGACATGCCAAGCTGTGTGGCCTGGGGATGTTGCTTACCCTCTCAGGCCTCAGGTTCCTCCTCTGGAAAATGAAGGAGTTGAACTGGGGAGACCTGTCCTCCCTAGCTTCTAAAGCCTGCCAAGCTAATGCCCGTGGCAGGGCGGCTGGAGTCCCTCCATGACCAGGTCTTGGCCTCAGAGCCTGAAACAGCCGTCCCCTTTAAAGCCATTGCCCCCCTGTACCAAGGGCATTGGCGTCAACCTCTCTTGTTCCCGTTTGCTGCCCTCCCCTGCTCTTGGCACAAGTTCATGTATCAACAGCAAGGAGAGCCCTCTTCCTTCTTTGTCCTCCCCAGAAACTTCCTGACAGCCAGTACTGCAGTGGTGGTTTTTAGCTTGAAGCCTTGTGACTTCGGTCTGGAAAGTTTTGTCTTCCGAGAAAAAGACCCGAGGAAGCTAGGAGTAGCTGAGGGTCCTCTCCTCTCCCCGAGGCCTCCCAGAGCAGGTGTGTTGCACTCTACTGGGGACTGGTCAGACAAGAAGCTATCTTGGCCTCTTTCCAGAGAGCATTTCTAATTAGGAGCAGGAACTCCAAATCTGTGAGATTCTGTTTCATTTGAGTGTTTACAGAAAAAAGTGGCCAGAGGGGTTTTCTCTGTGGGGTCTCTGCTTGGGTGAGGGGGCTGGACAGCTGCCTGATTGAGATGTCCCCTCCCCTCCCCACTTCAGCTCCAGAGGGTGGAGGGCCTAGGTCACAGGCCAGCTGATGGGATGATGAGTTTATACAAAGCTCTGAAAGGACTTATGTTTAGCTTGCAAATGGAGGTGGCCGTCACATCACACCTTGCCTTCAGTGCTCGAGCTGTTGAGATTGTGGCGCGCCTTAAAGCATGTGCTTTAAGCACAAGCTGTCCCATCTCCTGCTTGGCCAACAAGGGGCCTCATGGGCCCATCCTCATTCAGAGGGGTCTGATCTAGATTCAGATTGTGTACCTGTTTCCCGTTTTTTTATTTTTTATCCTGTTTGCCAACTAATGATTCTAAACCAAAATTGAGAAAGAAATTAAATATGTTTGTGAAGGTGTATTTTCCAACTTTCAATGTTTAATTTTAAGGTCCTAGTGAGGAAAGAAGAGTAGAAAGTTCTTGATTTTAGCAGCTCCTTCTCCCCTCCCCCAATTCCACACAATATCCTTGAGGCTACTCTTACCCCCAGATTGTTTTCTCATTGGCCAAGAGGTGAAAGACTGCCTTTGCTGTGATTATTTAGTAAACTGTATTAGAACATGCACAGTAGTTTTTCTACGTTCAGTGTTAGAAGTATTTATTAACGTGGAGTCAATTTTAAGTTTTGAAATAAATATTACCATGTTGAGTGTCGTCTCAGTGTGATGACCCTGACATTTTTCCTGTTGCTGGTGATTCTCCTTTTCTACCACCTGCTTTCCCTTACTGATTTCCGCACCATCTGTCATCTACCAAGTCATCCCAATGGTTTTAAAATTGTTTTAAAAACAAAGTCAGTGTATTCTAGGGAGCAAGATTATAGGGAAAATAAAGATAAGGCTTCAGGAATAGAAAGATATATGGACAGCATATCTTTCTGTTCCCTAAACCTTTGTCAGTGATTAAAAAAATTAATTACTTGCATTAAGTAAGTAAAGTCACTCAGTCATGTCCGACTCTTTGTGACCCCATGGACTGCAGCCCACCAGGCTCCTCAGTCCATGAGATTCTCCAAGCAAGAATACTGGAGTGGATTGCCATTTCCTTCTCCAGGGGATCTTCCCGACCCAGGGATCGAACCCGGGTCTCCTGCATTGGAGGCAGATGCTTTAACCTCTGAGCCACCAGGGAAGTCAATTACTTAATGTATAATGCAATTACTTGCATTATACATTTTTTCTTTTCTTTTTTTATTTATTTGGCTGCATTGGGTCTTAGTTGTGGCATGTGGGATCTTCCTTGCATCATACAGGATCTTTCATTGTAGCACTCAGACTCTAGCTGTGGCCTTAGTTGCTGCTCAGCATGTAGAATTTTAGTTCCCCAACCAGGGATCAAAAAAACATCCCCTGCATTGCAAGGCAAATTCTTAACCACAGGATCACTAGCGAAGTCCCAGTAATTTTTAACTTATGAGAACTTGATTATAATGTTTAGGCAAGCAAAAGAGTCCATACATGGCCATTACCTATTAAGAATGCTGAAAACTATTTACGTTAGGGGGAAGGAAGTTTCTCACTGAAAGGCTGCTCAGTATGGTCGAGCAGGATGTGCAATGCTCAATTTCACGGGGCCTTATTCACTCTGTAGTGTAGGCGATTGTCATCCCTTGGAGTTTGCATTACACAATTTGCATTACATATTTGAATATTGTGGTCTGCAAAGAATTCAAAGCGTCATTATGGCTTCCTAATGGGGCAACTGGAATGAAGGTATCACTTGCCAAAGTAGATATTTAGAGTATAGATATAGATACTATCCTGGAGTATGAAATGGTAATCCACTCCAGTATCCTTGACTGGGAAATCCCATGGACAGGGGAGCCTGGTGGGCTACAGCCCGTGGGGTTGCAAAGAGTCAGATACAACTGAGTGACTGAGCATGTATAGATATTATGTCTGAATTGCTTTGGCTTAGAAATCTGTGTGAGCATGCTTAGTGGCTTAGTTGTGTCTGACTCTTTGCAATCCCATGAACTGTAGCCTGCCAGGCTCCTCTGTCCATGGAACTTTCCAGACAAGAATACTGGAGAGAGTTGCCATTTCTTACTCCAGGAGATCTTCCTGATCCCTGGAGTAGAGACCCAGGGATCCAACCTAAGTCTCTTTCATCTCTTGCATTGGCAGGCATATTCTTTACTACTAGTAAACAATCGGCCTTTCAGTGCAGAAATAAGCAAACCACACAGGGCAGAGCCCAGAGTGATGAATATTGCCCTCAGTGATGTGGGTGAAGGAGTGTACTACCTGTCATTCCATTTGAAGAACATAAGAAGCTGGGAAAAGGGCTGCTCAGCATTTACCCAGGATTCCAATTTTGAGTGGGGAGAAAAAAAATTGGAAAAGAATAATTTATAAGAGGATTAGGAGAATATATATAAAGGGGGAAAATGGATGCTTATGTCATGTAACTGACAGCAAGTCAGAAAAATAAAGCATTAAGTCTGCTAAATCTAACACCCTTCTGGGAAACAAAAAATAGGAGAACTTGTAAGGTGAGGGCTTCCCTGGTGGCTCAGCTGGTAAAGAATTTGCCTGCAATGGAGGAGACCCCAGTTCGATTGCTGGGTCAGGAAGATCTCTGGAGAAGGGATAGGCTACCCACTCCTGTATTCTTGGGCTTCCCTGGTGGCTCAGATGGTATAGAATCTGCCAATAATGCAGGAGACCTGGGTTCAGTCTCTGGGTTGGGAAGGTCCCCTGGAGAAGGGAACAGCTTACCCACTCCAGTATTCTTGCCTGGAGAATTCCGCGGACAGAGGAGCCTGGCAGGCTACAGTCCATGAGGTCACAGAGTCTGACACAACTGAGAGACTTTGTTTGCGAGGTGAGAATCTTACACGCAGGTGGAGAACCCAAGACTAATTTAAGGAAAGATGTTAAATGTCTCTTGCAGACACATAGGCACACATAGAGTAGCTAAAACCCTACCAATGGGAGATGTCTTTCAAACCAGAATGAGGAACAGGCTTAGATTAAAATAACAACCAGTTTCCCAGTGCTTGCTGGTAGACATGTGAGAGAGCTAAACAGTGCATCCATATTATTTCCTGTGGATTTCAGGTGAAGTCCCCTATGGACAAACCCCCTCCCATTCCCGGCTACCACCCACGTTACCCTTAGGGTAAAAAGAAAACCACAAAAAGAATTATTTAAGATTTCATGTTCCATTCGTGTCCTGCTCTGAATAAGAAGTTTCATGACTGCATAGGGTGCTTCCCATGTACATTGCAGTATTATTTACAAAAACCAAGATCTGGAAGCAACCTCAGTGCCCACTGATTGATGAACAGATAAAGAGGATACGATGTATATGTACAATGAAATGCTACTCTCACAAAAAGGAGTGAAATCTTGTCATTTGCAATAACATGGATAGACATTAAGGGTATTACACTGATTGAAATAAGTCAGAGAAAGACAAATACAGTCTGATTTTCCTCATATGTGGAATCTAAAATAAAGCAAAATGCAACAAAATCTCTTACATACAGAGATCAGATTAGTGGTCACCACAGGGGAAGTGGGTTATGGGTTGGATAAAATGGGTGAAGAGGGTCAGCTGGATGGTAATGGATGGTAACTAGATTCATGGTGATCATTCAGTAGTGTATACAGATGTTGAACTATAATGCTGTACACCAGAAACTTTACAAAACAAAACTGCATAGAATAGATTAGGAGATGTCACAGAGAAAAGGGTGGAAGAAAAGGAAAGTTGGAATAAGCTTGATTATAGAAATGGCAACCCACTCCAGTAGTCATGCCTGGAAAAATCCCATAGACCGAGGAGCCTGGTGGACTACACACAGTCCATGGGGTCGCAAAGAGTTGGACATGACTGAGTGACTTCTCTCTCTTCTATAAGAATAAACCACTTGAAATGATGGCCCTCAGTGATTTTGGCTCAGCTTCAGGGCAAAGGGAAGGTAAACTCAGATTTCACTGGAGGAGAGAAATGGGGATGCGGGAGAGTGTTTATGATGCTACTTTTGCTACTGGACTTTGAACTGCACTAAGATACAGGGGAAAGATGTACGGGTGTTTCTGGGGCAATCAGGTGATACAGTACAAAGCACAGTCATTTTGACTCTTGGGACATGGCTTTGAAAACCCCTACTGTGACTTATAGGCTTCCCTGTGGCTCAGCTGGTAAAGAATCCACCTGCAATGCGGGAGACCTGGGTTCCATCCCTGTGTTGGGATGATCCTCTGGAGAAGGGAATGGCTACCCACTCCATTTTCTGGCCTGGAGAACTCCGTGGACTGTATAATTCATGGGTTCACAAAGAGTCAGACACGACTGAGTGACTTTCACTTCACTTCTGTGACTTACACGTCTGAGTATTGACTTCTTTACCCCTGAAATGAGAATCAGAAAGTACCCTCCCACTGGACTGTTGTTAGGAGTCAATGGAAAAATACCTGTCAGTCCCCTGGCACATGTGGGAGCTCAGCAAATCCTAGTTTTCTTTCTCCTGACCCCTCTGCCAGAGAAGTTGTCATGGTAATCTAAATTTTTAAGGCTTTGTACCAATGGATTTCAACTTCTGGTTTATATCAGAACAGCCTGCGGAAGTCTTTCCCTGAGCCTCTGTGTCAGGAATTCTGATTTCTTAAGTGTGCAGTGGGATCTATAGGTTTGCACTTCTACTTTTTAACAAAAACAAGACTGGTAATTTTAATCAACATTAAAGTTAAAAACTAGTGATAAAGTACTTGACTCCCCGCTGCTTCTAGTGTAGCTAGCTTTAAGGACTTTTTAGACTAAAGACTTTTAAAAACTTTTCAAGAGCTGGCTCCCAGTACGTTTCCTAAGTAATTGTTCCTTTGCCCCTGACTCCAGACACCTGCCCTCTCTCTGATTCTGAGAAACCAGCACCACCATGGGACCCTTGAGGCCCAGAACACTCTTTGCTCCCTCTTTGGCCCTCTCATTCTTCTTCATCCTTCAGGGTCCAGCTGGATTCCTTAGCGCCTCACCCTTCTCTCATATTCCTCTCCCCACAGCTGTGGTTGACCTTACACCTCTGAACTTCTCCTTTATCTGCTTGCATCAGGCATTTATGAACAGTTGCGTACTGTGTTGGCTGAAGTTACCAACTATGCTTCCTGTTTTAGGGTTTGTGTTCTTTGGGGTCAGAGAAGTACCTCTGTCTTACAACTCTTTAAATCCTTCCTAACACTTGTGTAGAAGGCGCACTATAAATAGCTGTTAAGTGATGTGAATGAGTTAATTATTAGTCACAATCAGGAGACTCCGATACACCATCTTGAGCTTAGAGAGATCACTGCCGCTGTAACAGCAAACATTTCCTGTTTGCTACCACCATTCTAAAGACTTTGCAGACATGAACTCAGCTAATGTTCAGAATAAATCTAGGAGGTTTATCTCATATTATTCCCATTTTATGGATGAGAAAATTGTGCCTGGAATGGTGACGAGATTGTCCAAGGACACACAGCTAGGAATTGTCCACGTTGAAATTCTAGCCAGGTTGGGCTGACCCCAGAGTTCATGCTTTAACCCCTACTTTAAATTTCCCCTTCATAAGAGCTGGAATTTAATTAGCGCTGACTATGAATGCTAGGAACTTGGCTACATACCACATGAATTTTCCACTTAATTTGTACAATTCATTTTTTCTAAAATTTGGAGATATATTTGAGTCCAGGTTTTGATTTTAACTTGCATCATTTCACTGTAGTTAATAGCAGTTTATGGTAGAATGGCCACACTTTGAATTAACCCAAGCATGTTGTGACTCCCTGTCTGCCTTTTTCTAAGTGAATGCTATTTTGCATCATCTTTTTCAAACTGATCTGATAAGCTCTCAAAAAAATTAGCTTCCTTATACTCAATCTACAAGTAATGGAAGACATTACTTTGATTGGAAAGAAAAGAGAGTTGCATGGTCTAGAAATGTTCCCTGTGGCACAGAGTGGAGGAATGACTGGAAATGAGTTAGGTATTTACTGGGTTTAGTCCCCAGTTTGCAAATGAAGGAAATGAGTTTAGTCATATTGGGGAAGAGCCCCAAGCTGGTCACCCAAGGAGATTCAAACACAGATCAGCCTGGCTTCTGAATCCCCGTGCTTAAGTGCTCTGTTCCGTGGTGGACAGATCTCGCGTTCACTGCCTTTCGGCTTTTTATCTTGTTGCCAAGGGAACGCCGGGCTTACTCCACCCACCCGCCTGCCCTGTCAAGTGCAGCCCACGTTTCCTGTCAGGCCACTGCTACCTTCTAGGCTTTTCTTAAGGAAAACCTCTACAGTTAGATACACTATGCAAACAGCTCTGCCCTCCCGATACTGGTTTTGAGGTTTTTGAAGATTGTATTCTTAATGTTACATGTGGCAAAACATTTCCTGAGTTGATTACTGTGTATGTGTCTATATGGACACATATGCAGTGTATATATTTATTTGTATGCTTATGTGCCTATTTAAAGTTTTTAAACCTAACTACTGATATCACTGGGTGGATGCACATGAAAAATTGCTATGTGGTCAAAAGCCATGTTTTATCAATAATAAGAAACTAAAACATAACTCGGTAAAGAATCTGCCTACAGTGCAGGAGACCCCAGTTTGATTCCTGGGTCTGGAAGATCCACTGAAGAAGGGATAGGCTACTCACTCCAGTGTTCTTGGGCTTCCCTTGTGGCTCAGCTGGTAAAGAATCTGCCTGCAACGTGGGAGACCTGTGTTCGATCCCTGGGCTAGGAAGATCCGCTGGAGAAGGGAAAGTCTACCTACTACAGTATTCTGGTCCAGAGAATTCCATGGGCTGTATAGTCCATGGAGTTGGAAAGAGTTGGACACGACTGAGTGACTTTCACTTTCAAAACATAATAAAAAGGGGGGCAATGTGCTGAAGATGTACGGTTGACAAATAAGCATATGAAAAGATGCTCAGCATCATTAGGGAAATGCAAATTAAAACTGCAATGAGATACCAAGGCATTTCTAGTAGAAAGTCCAGAATTACAAATACTGATCATTCCAAGTGTGTGCAAAGTGCAGAGGAACTGAAACTCTCATACGCTGCTGATGGGATAGTAAAATTATTACAGCCACTTTGGAGAACAGTTTGAGAGCTCCTAAAAAACTTGAACATACACCAGCCATTCCACTCCTGGACATATTTTAAGATAAATGAACCGCATATGACTGTACAAAATTTATATATGAATGTTCATAACAGCTTTACTTGTAATAATCAAAAACTGGAAACAAACCAAATACACAATAAAAGGTTCACAGAGAGACAAATTATGTATACTTATACCAGGGAATATTACTCGCAATAAAAAGAAATGAATATTCAACATGGTGGTGTTGGTTTAGTTGCTAAGTTGTGTCTGACTCTTGTGACCCCAAGGACTGTAGCCTGCCAGACTCCTCTGTCCATGGGATTCTCTAGGCAAGAATACTTGAGTGGGTTGCCATTTCCTTCTCCAGGGGATCTTCCTGACCCAAGAATTGAACCTGGGTCTCTTGCACTGCAGGCAGATTCTTTACAGACTGAGCTACGAGGGAAGCCATGACATTCAACATAGAGTGAATGTCAAAATAAACTGTGGTGAGTGAAAAAAGCCAGACAAAAAAGTGTACCTACGGGACTCCTCTGGTGGTCCAATGGTTAGGAACCCACCTACCAATGCAGGGGCCACAGGCTCAACCCCTGGTCTAGGAAGATTCCACCTGCTGTGGAGCAACTGAACCCATGAGCCACCACTACTGAGCCCTTCTGACGCAAGTACTGAAGCCCGCACACTTTAGGGCCCATGAGCTACTACTCCTGAGCTCGCATGCTACTACTGAAGCCTGTGCACCTACAGCCTGTACTCTGCAGCAGTAGGAGCCACGGCAATGGAAAGCCTGCACACTGCAACTACTAGGAAACTTTCTCTTAGATACCCCCACGCCCCTGCTCCGCACCCAGTCTCTCACATTGACCTGCTGTCTTGTGACTTGCTGCTTTATTTTAGACTGGAACATAGAAGAGAGTTCCTGTTATTTTGAAGTTCTGGTCACTTGGGTTTTGTTCAGTCAAATGTTTCCTGTAATTTCAATAATCAAGTTCCCTTTGAATGGCAGTTCAGAGGAAATAGATTGTCTGATGTGCACAAATCTTGAAGCTGAACACACTTCCAAGAAAGGCCAGAATGACAGAGAAATGTTGAGTTAGCTGGTGAGCACACATTAAAATTGAAGTGTGTTTGGCTTCTTGATCAGACAAGGAAGCCTGAAGTTCCTCCCAACAGCACATGTCTAATAGATCAACCCATTGAGGTTGAATAATTTTAAATAATTGTGAATTTTTCTACCCCTACTACAAAAAGGAATTTTACCCATAGTCAGTAGGCAGATCAAATGCCAGACTTCTTTCACCAAATCCTAACCTCTCTGAGCCTTGCATATACATCTGAAATGTGGAGAAGTTGACACTGACATTGCACCATTCACATGACAATTAAATAAGATCATGGAAGTGAAATGACTGATGTGGGCATGAATGGTCAATATACAGTAGTTTAGCAACATGTTAAAATGGGATGCTTTTTTTTCTATTTGGGTGATGCCCTTAAAATGTCCTGGTACTGTACTCCCACGTCAGAACAAAGCTAGACTTGCAAAAGGTAGGCAAAAGCCAGATGTAGGACTCTTTGTCCTTCTCCCATCTAAGAGATCTAAATAGGAAGAATTTAGAAATATCATTTGGAAATGAGGGAGACTGTTCCTTTGGGGAAAGCACTTGCAGTGCAATGGAATTTTCCCTTTTCACTCCATGATGGTACTTCCCTTCACCCCAAGTAGACCGTGAAGGGCTTTAAGAAGACTCTCACTTTGACCTGAATCTGGTGGAATCTGTGTAGCCCAGAAGTTGATGGCAGATCACAGCTGGAAATAGCCTAAGACCAGAGGCTGTGCCAAAGATGGAGAAGCTCTATACAGTCAGCAAAAACAAGACCAGGAACTGACTGTGACTCAGATCATTAATTCCTTATTGCCAAATTCAGACTTAAACTGAAGAAAGTAGGGAAAACCACTGGACTATTCAAGTATGACCTAAATCAAATCCCTTATGATTATACAGTGGAAGTGAGAAATAGATTTAAGGGACTAGATCTGATAGACAGAGTGCCTGATGAACTATGGACGGAGGTTCATGACATTGTACAGGAGACAGTGACCAAGACCATCCCCGTGGAAAAGAAATGCAAAAAAGCAAAATGGCTGTCTGGGGAGGCCTTACAAATAGCTGTGAAAAGAAGAGAAGCAAAAAGCAAAGGAGAAAAGGAAAGATATAAGCATCTGAATGCAGAGTTCCAAAGAATAGCAAGAAGAGATAAGAAAGCCTTCTTCAGCGATCAATGCAAAGAAATAGAGGAAAAGAACAGAATGGGAAAGACTAGAGATCTCTTCAAGAAAATTAGAGATACCAAGGGAACATTTCATGCAAAGATGGGCTCGATAAAGGACAGAAATGGTCTGGACCTAACAGAAGCAGAAGATATTAAGAAGAGGTGGCAAGAATACACGGAAGAACTGTACAAAAAAGATCTTCATGACCCAGATAATCATGATGATGTGATGACTAATCTAGAGCCAGACATCTTGGAATGTGAAGTCAAGTGGGCCTTAGAAAGCATCACTACGAACAAAGCTAGTGGAGGTGATGGAATTCCAGTGGAGCTGTTTCAAATCCTGAAAGATGATGCTGTGAAAGTGCTGCACTCAATATGCCAGCAAATTTGGAAAACTCAGCAGTGGCCACAGGACTGGAAAAGGTCAGTTTTCATTCCAATTCCAAAGAAAGGCAATGCCAAAGAATGCTCAAACTACCGCACAATTGCACTCATCTCACATGCTAGTAAAGTAATGCTCAAAATTCTCCAAGCCAGGCTTCAGCAATATGTGAACCATGAACTTCCAGATGTTCAAGCTGGTTTTAGAAAAGACAGAGGAACCAGAGATCAAATTGCCACATCTGCTGGATCATGGAAAAAGCAAGAGAGTTCCAGAAAAACACCTATTTCTACTTTATTGACTATGCCAAAGCCTTTGACTGTGTGGATCACAAGAAACTGTGGAAAATTCTGAAAGAGATGGGAATACCAGACCACCTGACCTGCCTCTTGAGAAATCTGTATGCAGATCAGGAACCAACAGTTAGAACTGGACATGGAACAATAGACTGGTTCCAGATAGGAAAAGGAGTATGTCAAGGCTATATATTGTCACCCTGCTTATTTAACTTCTATGCAGAGTACATCATGAGAAATGCTGGGCTGGAAGAAGCACAAGCTGGAATCAAGATTTCTGGGAGAAATATCAGTAACCTAAGATATGCAGAAGACACCACTCTTATGGCAGAAAGTGAAGAAGAACTAAAGAGCCTCTTGATGAAAGTGAAAGAGGAGAGTGAAAAAGTTGGCTTAAAACTCAACATTCAGAAAACTAAGATCATGGCATCTGGTCCCATCACTTCATGGGAAATAGATGGGGAAACAGTGGAAACAATGTCAGACTTTATTTTTCTGGGCTCCAAAATCACTGCAGATAGTGATTGCAGCCATGAAATTAAGAGACGCTTACTCCTTGGAAGGAAAGTTATGACCAAACTAGATAGCATATTGAAAGCAGAGACATTACTTTGCTGACTAAGGTCTGTCTAGTCAAGTCTATGGTTTTTTCCTGTGGTCATGTATGGATGTGAGAGTTAGACTGTGAAGAAAGCTGAGCACCAAAGAATTGATGCTTTTGAACTGTGGTGTTGGAGAAGACTCTTGAAAGTCCCTTGAACTGCAAGGAGATCCAACCAGTCCATTCTAAAGGTCAGTCTTGGGTATTCTTTGGAAAGACTGGTGCTAAAGCTGAAACTCCAGTACTTTGGCCACCTCATGTGAAGAGTTGACTCATTGGAAAAGGCTCTGATGCTGGGAAGGATTGGGGGCAGGAGGAGAAGGGGACGACGGAGGATGAGAAGGCTGGATAGCATCACCGACTCGATGGATGTGAGTTTGAGTGAACTCTGGGAGTTGGTGATGGACAGGGAGGCCTGGCCTGCTGCGATTCATGGAGTCTCAAAGAGTCAGACATGACTGAGAGACTGAAGTGAACTGAACTGAGAGGCTGTGACTGGTGTGTCCTGGTGGCAGAAGCAAGGAGCAAAGGTTATACTGGAATTGGGCCCTGCTCCTGGATTGCTGAGCCAGTGGCTATTTGAATGAATGTGTCCCAGTGTGGGCCACAGGAAGGAGAAGGCCATGTGGAGCTTTAAAATATTCTGCCAGAGAGGACTGCCTGAATGGAAAGAACAAGACTTCAACAAATAGAATAGGCCATCGGATTCTCATGGGCAAAAAGAGAAATGTAGGCAGACAGCCAAGGGAACACACATGGGAGACTTCATGAAAAGTTTATCTTAATGTTGCTGGGGGTGTCTATGATGGCAGTGTCTTTGAGAACCCATCAAAACCTCCCTGAAGAGGCAGGTTTGAACTTTTACAAGTTGAGAGGAGAGTAACACAAGATAAGATCGGTAACCAGAATGCGAAAACTTTCTTTCCCTTGCCTCCTTCCTCCCCCAACCCTTTTTACTTCTGGAGGACCTGGAGGAAGCAAGGGTGGGGGTACAGGGCAAGGAAAGGGAGAGGACTCACCCACCGTCACCCTTTTTCCTGCAGAGTTCTCAAGCCCCCCAGGACTGATCTGTGAAGGCAGCCTCCTTACCTCAAGATGAGTTTTGGAGTACTGTATGGAACACTACATTTAAATTACCCAGTTGAGATGGTTTTGTGACTTGAAGTACCTGGAGGATTTTTCGTTAACCCAGAGACTGAAAATATGATGGAAGCCTGCCTGATAGTCCATCAAGAGTGGAGAAAGATGTAGTCCCAGAGAACTGATTTAAATGGGTTATGAGAGTGGGGCTTGTCATGATTGCCTCCTAGGAGACCAGCTTTCCAACATAATGGTTACAGTAGCTATGGTTATGACTGGAAGACATTATTCCTGGAAGGCATATGTGGCAGTCCTGAAGGCTGCTCACCCTATGGGCTCAACTCTCTCTCTTCCGGAAACCTGGAAGGACTGCACTTCTCAGCCCCTCAGGGTTGGGTGTTGTCATGTATCAGGTTCTGGGTTAAGCATTTCAACATGGTGTAAGCCCTTTAGGGTTCTCTCTTCTCTTATCAGTGTCCAGATCCACCCTGTAGCCACTGTGTAGTCACATGGAGCCCTGAGCACTCAAAAGTGGATAGGCTAAACTGAGATGTAAGTGTAAAAGACATATCAGATTTCAAGGACTTAGTACGCCCCAAAGCTTGTAAATATCTCACTAATAATTCTTACATTTATTACTTGTTGAAAAGATACTATTTTGAATGCAGTGGGTTGAATGAAAACATTCTTAATTTCATCTGTTTATTTTTACTCTTTAAAATATGACTATGAGAAAATTTTAAAAGTACATACAACTTGCTTTATGTTTTTTAAAATTCATTTTACTGAAGAATAGTTGATTTACAGTGTTGTGTTAATTTCTGCTGCACAGCAAACTGCATTATGTTTTTATTGGATTGTTTCCTATATCAGTCTTGAGGGTTTCCAAAGTGAGGATATCAGAAATATGAAGATCCTACAGTCATCCTATAATGAAAGTGTCATGTGAGCAATAAAAAATGTTTGCTCTTTTAAACCATTGGGGTTTGGGGTTGCTTGTTATGGCAGCATTAATAACCTAGCTATTCTGATTGGTTCAACATGGAAGAGAAAGAGCAGAAGAGGTGAATTTCCTATCCTCCCAAATCTCCATGAACGTCTGTTTTTCTTCTTTGGACTCCACGTCTGCAGGGCCAACAACCAAAGATGTCAAAATCTTTAAGGATTTTCCTTGTCTTCTGAAAAGAATTTTGTTCTAGTAGTCATTCAGAAGGAGAATAGCAGATCCAACATCACTGTGGATTTTCCTTTTTTGGCAGTATCTTGACACACGGGAAGATAACTTTCCAGTTGTCTTTGGGTTAGTAAATGAGTCAACATAAAAACGGAAGACTCAGTGACCCGGTTTTGTCACTTGTTTCCTGCCACAGTGAGTGATCCAGTTGGATAAACAGTTGCTCTTTCTGTTATGCCTTCCTTCCTGTTCCTCTGGCTCTCTAAGCCTGTCTGTGAATGGTTTGCATTAGCATTTTACAAGCTCATTCTGACCACCGTGTGGGTATCTGGAGCTGACTGAGCATCTTTGGGAGAATAGTGGCAGTAAAGCTCATTAGTGTAATCCAGGTGAAAGGTAACAGAATCACAACCATCAAGGTGAGACAGGTGAGAGTCTATTTCAGTCAACAGTTGAAGAAATATCTATAGAAGGTGCATCATATGTCTGGACCTGTGCTAGAATGAGAAGTATCTACACCTTACTCTCTGCCCTCAAAGAGCTCATAAACTGATGATTTCAATACCCTGTGACTGCTGAATGTTCTGATGGGCAGATTAAGAAGGGAAAATGGGCATCTATGCATTTTCTGATTCTTCTGTTTTGCACATGGGCACAGAAGACTTCTGCTTCAAAAGAAACTGGCCGGACCAACTTTAATTGACCAACTCCTGAGCTAAGTCTCATGCAGAGGCACAAACGTCAAGACCCAATCATGCCCTCTGGGGCATAGTGTCTGTTTATAAAGCTTAACATGAGTGAACTGGTAGATGGTCCCTGTGATGAGACCACAGTTGTACTTAATACCATAAAAAGTAAGAAAGCAGACATATCAAGAAAAATCTAAAAAATTGGCTTGTGGCTCTATTTATACTGTATTAGTAAGTAAGGAATTTGAGCTTTCCCTCTTTCTTTGGAGGCAGTGGGGAGCCATTTGTTCAAGGGGTCTTAGATGGAGGTAACTTGGGAGAAGGTGACTCATGGACTAGGAAATTAGATAGTGAACTTTTGTTTATTTGAATTGCTGGTATTAAGAGTGTAGGCAGTAGAAATAAGGATGAAGATAACCATTTCAGAGGAAGAATCCACAGGTAGTACAGACTGAATAAGGTGGTGAGAGTTGAGAAGTACTTAGAGAGAACTGTAGTATTTTGATCCTCTGAGAACAGCAGCTCTTTAGCAGAAAAAGGAAAATCATAGCATGAGGGTGGGTTTGGGACATGAATTTGCTGTAAGGAGAGTGGAGATGTAGGGGTCTAATTAGACTTATAGGCAACGAAGGGTTGCAGTCCTAGGAGATGGGTTCCCCAAAGGAGAACATATAGAATTAAGATATGAACACAGCTTTATGTTGAAGAACTGGAACTACCTATGGATGGAGTTCAGAAGCAGGAAGAGGATCCAGGAAAGGGGTTGGTCAAGATGTGGTCAACAGAAAAAGGCTTTCAGAAGCCTTGGGAGAAGCATGATTCTGCAAGAAAACGGAAGTGGTCAACAGTGTCAAAGGCATGGTGGGTGCCTGGTGGGTGAGAAGGCTGAGGCCTCTAGAAGCCAGTTGGGTGTGGTCATGAAAGCATGCAGTGATGAAGTTTCAAACGGATGGTGAAGGGGAAAAGTCACAACACAGTGAAAATGGGGTGCGTAGTATTAATAAAAAAGGGAAGCAGTGGCTGCAGATGATTCATTCTAGAACTTTGTTACATTGCATTATAGGGTAGAGAGTTGGGCTGTAGCTTCCAGAAGTATACTAACTCACAGTAACTCATTATTTGTTTAATGAGCCCACATAATTAGAGTCTATGAGTGCTTGTTCACTGCTAGGTGAGTAAGGCAGGTAAGAGCCCCAGGATTAGGGAGTTTTCATTCTAGTGTAGAGGAATAGTATGTAAACGGTCAAGACAATTTCAGACACTGGAAGTGCTTTTGATGAAAATAAAACAAGGCAAGAAATAAGTACATACTAGTCTGTGGAAAGAGAAACTGCATAGATCTGGAGGCAGGACTGGGTGTCGCATGATCAAGGAACACAAAAGAGGCCCATTGTATCTGATGCTTGATAAACGAGGGGGAAAGTGATAGGAGAGATCAGAGAGACAAGGAAGGAACTTGGGTTATATTCTCAGTGCAAGAGAGGACATCATTGATGGATTTTAAGGAAGTGACATGTTCAGATTGACAGCTTTCAAACTCTCATTGGCTTCCTCAAGAATGGACTATAGAGGGAAAGATTAGATCTTGGGAACATGAGAAGTTGCTGACTCATTCAGGCAAGGAGTAAGGTTGGTTTATGCAGACTGGTAGCACTGAAAATGGAGAGAAAGAGTCAGAATGAGGATATGTTTTGGTGGTAGAATGATTAATTAGGATCTGCTAAACAAGTTGGGATAAAGGCAAAAGACAAACAAAGGATGACTCCTAGGTTTTTGACCGGAGTGGCTGGACAAATGGTAGAGCATTTGCTGATATGAGAAGCACGGAGGAAGTACAGATGTGGGGTGTGGTAGGATGTTAGCATCAGGGGTTTTGTTTTGCTCACAGTGGCCTGTTCTGAGTCATCCAAGTAGAGCTGGGGTCCAAAGGATTGGTCAAAACCAAGTGAAAGATTTTTTTCCTAAGTGGAACACTGAATCTTTGTAAATTGTAGGCTGAGGGTAGGAATATGTTGAAGGAAGGTTTTGAAGGTGGTGATGAAGGGTTGTATCATGGGACCAGACAGAACATTTTCATGGGAGGCAGGAGTGATACCACTAACATGAACAAGGAAATAGAGACAGATGTAGAAATAGATTTCTTTAGAAGTTGAGAGGAAGAAGAGGTTATGCTGATTGCCCTTGACATCTCTCTAAAGCGAGAGAGGAAGTCATGGCAAAGGGGGGTTTGAGTGAGAGGAATTCTTGGGGAGCTTGAGGAGAATGGTTTGGAATAGATGTTTTGGAGACTTGGTTGAGAATAAAGAGACTCCATCACTATGTAGTGCAAGGAGGGAGAAAATCTTTTTGACCTCTTTCAGAAGTTCTATCACTAAGATCCGAAAGTAAGAATGAGGAATCCAGTGGAAATGAACCTGGGCACACAGGTTAGATGGGTTACTAGCAGGAGGTCAAGCACATGTCGGTAGACTAGATGAAGAGCGTGTATGGGATCTGAGCAGGGGGTCTGGAGTAACCAGAAAAGCCATGTGTGCTGAAATGGGTTGAGGGACCGGTTAGGTTCATGATGTAGGCCAACACGGAGTGAGTTCACTGTGGGACAGAGATGTGAAAGTATGGCTATAAGAGTGGTCCACAGACTGGCAGCCTCAGCAGCCCCTGCAAGTCTGTAAGAAATGCAGATGGAGTCCCAGTCCAAATCTCTGAGTCAGAGCATGAGTTTTAACTAGATTCATTGGATGATGTCCTATGCATATTCAGTTCAGTTCAGTTCAATCACTCAGTCATGTCCGACTCTTTGCGACCCCATGAATTGCAGCACTCCAGGCCTCCCTGTCCATCACCAGCTCCCGGACTCACGTTTATCAAGTCCATGATGCCATCCAGCCTCTGTTGTCCCTTTTTCCTCCTGCCCCCAATCCCTCCCAGCATCAGAATCTTTTCCAATGAGTCAACTCTTTGCATGAGGTGGCCAAAGTACTGGAGTTTCAGCTTCAGCATCATTCCTTCCAAAGAACACCCAGGGCTGATATCCTTCAGAATGAACTGGTTGAATCTCCTTGCAGTCCAAGGGACTCTCAGGAGTCTTCTCCAACACCACACTTCAAAAGCATCAATTCTTCGGCGCTCAGCTTTCTTTACAGTCCAACTCTCACATCCATACATGGCCGCTGGAAAAACCAAGCCTTGACTAGATGGACCTTTGTTGGCAAAGTAATGTCTCTGCTTTTCAATGTGCTATCTAGGTTGGTCATAACTTTTCTTCCAAGGGGTAAGCGTCTTTTAATTTCATGGTTACAGTCACCATCTGCAGTGATTTTGGAGCCCCCCAAAATGAAGTCTGACACTGTTTCCGCTACAATTGGTAATAAGCTGTTCTAGGGAATGAGCTTGCAAAGGTTAGGTATCTTTAAAAATAAGATCTGTGTGTTTCTGCTGAATATCAGAAGATCTCTCTTAGGTTCAGTCGTTCAGTCACATCCGACTCTTTGCGACCCCATGGACTGCAGCACATCAGGATTCCCTGTCCATCACCAACTCTCAGAGCTTACTCAAACTCATGTCCATTGAGTTGGTGATGCCATCCAACCATCTCATCCTCTGCCATCCCTTTCTTCTATGCCTTCAGTCTTTCCCAACATCAGGGTCTTTCCCAGTAAGTCAGTTCTTCCCATCACGTGGCCAATGTACTGGTTTCAGCTTCAGCATCAGTCCTTCCAATGAATATTCAGGACTGATTTCCTTTAGGATTGACTGGTTTGATATCCCTGCAGTCCAAAGGACTTTCAAGAGTCTTCTCCAAAACCACAGTTCAACAGCATCAATTCTTCAGCATTCAGTTTTCTTTATAGTCCAACTCTCACATCCATACATGACTACTGGAAAAACCATAACTTTGGCTGGACGGATCTTTGTCAGCAAAGTAATGTCTCTGCTTTTTAATATGCTGTCTAGGTTGTCATATCTTGTCTTCCAAGGAGCAAGCTTCAGTCACCATCTGGAGTGATTTTCAGCTCAGTTCAGTTCGGTTCATTTCAGTCGCTCATTTGTGTCCGACTCTTTGTGACCCCATGAATCGCAGCACGCCAGGCCTCCCTGTCCGTCACCATCTCCTGGAGTTCACTCAGACTCACTTCCATCAAGTTGGTGCTGCCATCCAGCCACCTCATCCTCTGTCATCCCCTTCACCTCCTGCCCCCAATCCTCCCAGCATCAGAGTCTTTTCCAATGAGTCAACACATCCCATGAGGTGGAGTGATATTAGAGCCCAATAAAATAAAGTTTCTCACTGTTTCCATTGTTTCCCCATCTATTTGTCATGAAGTGATGGGACTGGATGCCATGATATTCATTTTTTGAATGTTGAGTTTTAAGCCAGTCTTTTCATTCTCCTTTCATTTTCATCAAGGGGCTCTTCAGTTTCTCTTCACTTTCTGCCATAAGGGTGGTATCATCTGTGTATCTAAGGTTATTGTTATTTCTCCCAGCAATCTTAATTTCAGCTTGTGCTTCATCCAGCCCAGCATTTCGCATGATGTACTCTGTAGAGTTTAATAAGCAGGGTGACGATATACAGCCTTGACATACTCCTTTCCTGATTTGGAACCAGTCTGCTGTTCCATGTCCAGTTCTAATTGTTACTTCTTGACCTTCATACAGATTTCTCAGGAGGCAGGTCAGGTGGTCTGGTATTCCCATCTCTTTCAGAATTTTCCACAGTTTGTTGTGATCCACACAGTCAAAGGCTTTGGTGTAGTCAATAAGCAGAAACAGATGTTTTTCTGGAACTCTCTTGCTTTTTCTATGATCCAACGGATATTGGCAATTTAATCTGTAGTTCTTCTGTCTTTTCTAAATCCAGCTTGAACATCTGGAAGTTCACAGTCAACGTCCTGTTGAAGCCTAATTTGGAGAATTTTGAGCATTACTTTGCTAGTGTGTGAGATAAGTGCAATTGTGCAGTAGGTTGAACATTCTTTGGCATTGTCCTTCTTTGGGCTGGAATGAAAATTGGCCTTTTCCAGTCCTGTGTCCACTGCTGAGTTTTCCAAATTTGTTGGCATATTGAGTGCAGCACTCTCAGAGCATCATCTTTTAAGATTTGAAATAGCTCAACTGGAATTCCATCACCCCCACTAGCTTTGTTCATAATGATGCTTCCTAAGGCCCACTTGACTTTGCATTCCAAGATGTCTGGCTCTAGGTGAGTGATCACACCATTGTGATATCTTGGTCTGGAAGATCTGTTTTGTACAGTTCTTCTGTGTATCCTTGCCACTTCTTCTTAATATCTTCTGCTTCTGTTAGGTCCATACCATTTCTGTCCTTTATCGAGCCCATCTTTGCATAAAATATTCCCTTGGTATCTGTAATTTTCTTGAAGAGACCTCTAGTCTTTCCCATTCTATTGTTGTCCTCTATTTCTTTGCATTGATCACTGAGGAATGCTTTCTTATTTCCCCTTGCTATTCTTTGGAACTCTGCATTTAAATGGGTATATCTTTCCTTTTCCTCCTTTGCCTTTTGCTTCTCTTCTTTTCACAGCTACTTGTAAGGCCTCCTCAGACAACCATTTTGCCTTTTTGCATTTCTTTTTCTTGGAGATGGTCTTGATTCCTGCTTCCTATACAATGTCACAAACCTCCGTCCATAGTTTTTCAGGCATTCTATCTATCAGATCTAATCCATTGAATCTATTTGTCACTTTCACTGTATAATCATAAGGGATTTGATTTTGGTCATACCTGCATGGTCTAGTGGTTTTCCCTACTTTCTTTGATATCAGTCGAATTTGGCAATAAGGAGTTCATGATCTGAGTCACAGTCAGCTTTCAGTCTTGTTTTTCCTGACTATACAGAACTTCTCCATCTTTGGGTGCAAAGGATATAATCAATCTGATTTTGGTATTGACCATCTGGTGATGTCCATGAGCAGAGTCTTCTCTCGTGTTATTGAAAGAGGGTATTTGCTATGACCAGTGTGTTCTCTTGAAAAAATTGTTAGCCTTTGCCCTGTTTCATTTTGTACTCCAAGGCCAAATTTGCCAGTTAGTCCAGGTGTCTCTTGACTTCCTACTTTTACATTCTAGTCCCCTATGATGAAAAGGATATCTTTTTTCGATGTTAGTTCTAGAAAGTCTTGTAGGTCTTCATAGAACCATTCAGCTTTAGCTTCTTCAGGGCATAGACTTGGATTACTGTGATATTGATTGGTTTGCCTTGGAAATGAACAGAGATCATTCTGTCATTTTGAGATTGCACCCAAGTACTGTATTTCAGACTCTTTTGTTGACTATGAGAGCTACTCCATTTCTTCTAAGGGATTCTTTTCCACAGTAGTAGATACAGTAATGGTTATCCATTAATCTCTTAGAGATGAACATATTTTACTTTTAAATATATCTATGTTTTTCTGATTTTAAAAACAAATGTATACTTGTTTTGGAAGTGGGAAATACAGATATGTGTGAAGAAAACCATAATTCAATAAGATACATGTACCTTAATGTTCCTTGCAGCACTGTTTACAATAGCCAACTACATGGAAACAACCCAAATGTCCATCGGCAGATGAATGGATAAAGAAGATGTGGTCTTCCCAAGTAGTCTTAGTTGTAAAGAACCCACCTGCTAATACAGGAGACAAAGGGATCCAGCTCACTTCCTGAGTCAGGAAGATCCTCTGGAGGAAGGCATGGCAACCCATTCCAGTATTCTTGCCTGGAAAACTTCATGGACAGAGGAGCCTATCCATAGGGTGGCAAAGAGTCAAACATGACTGAAGTGAATTAGTCCACACACACACATGACGGCATACTCCTCAGCCATAGGAGAAGAATGCCTGGATTTTGTCAAGATCTCCTAACTGGTTTCTCTTGCCTCATTATTGGCTCCCTTCAACATATTTTCTGTTCAGAGTCAAATATTTTAACTCTGAACTCCTCCACTTGAATGCAAACTAGTACAGCCACTATGGAGAACAGTGTGGAGATTCCTTAAAAAACTGGAAATAGAACTGCCTTATGACCCAGCGATCCCATTGCTGGGCATACACACCGAGGAAACCAGAATTGAAAGAGACACGTGTACCCCAATATTCATTGCAGCACTGTTTATAATAGCCAGGGCCTGGAAGCAACCTAGATGTCCACTGGCAGACGAATGGATAAGAAAGCTGTGGTACATATACACAATGGAGTGTTACTCAGCCATTAAAAAGAATACATTTGAATCAGTTCTAATGAGATGGATGAAACTGGATGGATGAAAGAAAACACCAATACAGTATATTAACACATATATATGGAATTTAGAAAGATGGTAATGATAACCCTGTATGTGAGACAGCAAAAGAGACACAGATGTATAGAACAGTCATTTGGACACTGTGGGAGAGGGTGAGGGTGGGATGATTTGGGAGAATGGCATTGAAACATGTATAATATCATATGTGAAACAAATTGCCAGTCCAGGTTCAATGCATGAGACAAGGTGCCCGGGGCTGGTGCACTGGGATGACCCAGAGGGATGGCATGAGGAGGGAGGTGGGAGGGGTGTTCAGGATGGGGAACATGCGTACACCCATGGCGGATTCATGTTGATGTATGGCAAAACGAATACAATATTGTAAAGTAAACAAAACAAAACAAAAAAAAACCCAGAAAACTCCTCCACTTGGGATGAAGGACACGAGGATTTAATCCCATGCATTTTACATATCTCAGCCCTCCCCTCTAACCATCCCTTGCTTAAACTCGACACTTGTGAACTATAGGGAGTCCACCTTAGTCAAACATTAATGATTTCAATCACCAAATCCAGAAGGTTCTATTGGATAGAAAACCAATCCAGCAAAGAAATTTTTACTGAAAAGCAGACTGTTTAAAAAAACTATGCCCCTCTCAAACATCCCTCCCACTTAAACTAATACCCATGTCCTCCCATCACATGAGCGTATTGTTGGTCAGCCACAATGTTGTCTGGGATAAACATCTGGTAATAGGGTGAAAAAAAATTACAAGAATTCTAAAGGATGTGGGATTCTAAGAGACTAATAAAAATGCTTCAATAGCCGCTCCAAGAATATGAAAGCCAGTGATAAAGGTTATCTAGGAAGAAGCAGAAATCAGCAGGGTGATGTGAGATAGTCACTTCAAAGGAACATGATCTGAAGATCAAGATGTTAAAGCCACAAAGATTTCTATAAAATATCTTAAGTTCACACTGAAAAGAAGGATCTTGTGTTATGGAATCAAACTATTAAGTCACAAAAATTAGGCCCTTAGAAAAAGATCTTCTCTGGATTCTCTTCTCATTTGCTCTAAATATTCAAAATGCCTGCCTTTTCCCTTAGGATACAGTCAGGCAAATGAATGACTATAGAAGTCAGAATATTGATTACTTTAAGGGGTGTGGTATATAATATGGGAAATTGCAGGAAGGAAATTTGTAGGATGCTGGAATGTTCAATAACTAGGAGTTGTATACATTAATATGTGAAAGTGTTAATCACTCAGTCATGTTTGACTCTTTGTAATCCAATGGACTATAGCCTGTCAGGCTCCTCTGTCCATGGAATTCTCTAGGCAAGAATACATTCCCTTCTCCAGGGAGGTGTTCCTGGGTTTCCTGCATTTTAGGCAGATTCTTTACTATTCCCGGTGGCTCAGATAGTATTAATATGTGGAAGACAAAATTTTGATGCTTTTAAAATTTAATTGCATACTGTCTTTCAATAAAAATTTATTATATTAATTTCCTGCTGTTGTTGTAATAAATTACCACAAGTTTAATGACTTAAAATAGCACACAGTTAATATCTTTTAATTCTGAAAGTTAGAAGTCCAAATGGGCCTTACTGGGCTAAAATCACAGTGTTGGCAAGGCAGTGCTCCCCTCTGAAGGCTCTAGCGTGAGAAGTTGTATTTTATTTTGCTTTTGTGAGCTTCTAGAGGCTTCCTACATTCTCTAGCTCAGAATCTCTCTCCATTTTCAAAGCCAAAAATGGCCATATGATGTTATCTGCTTGTTTTTGACTCTTCTGCCTCCCACTTCCCCCATTTAATACCCTTGTGATTAACTGGGCTCACCTGAATAATCCAGTAGAGTTTCTCTTTTTTAAAGTCAGTTGGTTAATGGGACTTCCCTGGTAGTCCAGTGACTAAGGCTCTGTGTTAGTCTGTGTAGTCCAGTGACTAAGACTCTGTACCCCCAATGGGGGCACAGGTTCAATCCCTNTGTGCTGCAATTCATGGCATCGTTAATAGTTGGACACGAATGAGCGACTGAGCGACTGAATTGAACTGTGTATCTGTTAATCTCAAATCCATGATTTATGCCTCTCCCTTCCTTTCCCCTTTGGCAATCAGAAGTTCATTTTCTATGTCTGTTATACTTTAGTTTTGGTTTGCAAAGAGAGGGAAATAATAATACCTACCTGTGTATGTTGATGTGAGGATTGAGTGAGACGATATGTTTATTAGACAGATATAGTAAGTGTTCAATAAGCTTTTTGGGTGATGGTGATGTGATGATGGTGATGGTGAAGGTGGTGATGATGGTGGCAGAAGATAGGCACACGCTGGGCCTGGTGAAGTTTGGAAACAAGTGAAAGGCTGTGAAGGAAGGACCTCATGTTAGAGTGAGATAAGCAGCAGCCGCAGCTTCCCAAGGTCCCAGGTACATTTAGGGCAGAAGGTCAGGACCTCTGATGGACAAGAACAGGTGGAGAAAAGGCAGACAGAAACAGACTCAGTAGGGAAGGGTGCTCCAGCTGTGCTCCTCGAGGCCCTAGAGTTTCTTGGAGGATCTCAGAGACTCTGTGGGGGTGGGGAGGATAGGGACAGGGAAGGGTGACTGAAGGATTAGGGACCAAAACATATAAGGGTTGGGCTGACTGCCGTGGGGGAACTGGCTAAGCCTGTGCAGATTCGAACTGAGCTTTTGTTTGTTTTACCTCTTGGTTTCATATCGCCTTTAAAGAAAGAGTCCTGCTGCTTTGTATAAAAATCGAGAAAATCACTGGGACGGGTCTTGAAGGCAAGTCGAAGAGTTTGAGCTTTTTACGCCCGGCCCTGGGGAAGCTGGGAGGATTTGGATGAAAGAGTAGCAACACTTTGTCAAAACATTTTTTACAGTTCATCCAGTGGGGTTGGTGCACTTGGCTGGGCAGGGGAATGAACACATTGTCCAGGTTAGGAAGTGCCTCTGTGAGACTGATCCTCCCTCCAAAACACCTGCTTTGCCCCTGCTGGGTGTTCTTCTGAGTGCAGTGTGGTCCCAGTGTCCCACCTGAATCATGACAGCCGCCCCCTAACCCTCTGTCTTCAGACCCTGGCCCCTCTATCTGGGTCAGCTTTCCAAAACACCTATCCTGTCATTCCATCCATGTGCCAAAACCCCCTGTGGTTCTCTCTTGATTTTTGGAGAAAAACCAAACTCCCTTGCTCAGCAATCAAGGCCCCACAACATAAAACGTTCTGTCTTTTGAGTCCTCTCTCCTACTAGTTACTAGTCTGGAGAATGAAATGGCAACCCACTCCAGTATTTTGCTTGGAGAATCCTATGAACAGAGGAGCCTGGTGGGCTATAGTCCACGGGGTCACAGAGTCGGACATAACTGAGCGGCTAAGCAGTAGCTGCTACTAGTCACACCTCTGTCCCCAGTTGATTAAACCTTCTAACAGCACCTATACCTCCAAACACAGGGCATTTATTTTTTCTTATACATTTCATGTCATCTTCTGATCCTGGGATGCAGCCCCAAACACACACACAGACGCACACACAAACAGACACAGACACACACACACATACCCTTGTACTTAGTTTTCTATCCTTGTAGACGTCACACAAGTTCCCCTAGCCTTCTTGACCATGCTCGGTCATTAAGTGTCTCTCCCCTTATGTATTCTTAGAGAAGCCCTGCTTCTTACACACTGATCTCCAGGCATCGGTGATTCCAGCGTCACCTAACCTCATGCTGGGCTCACTGCACACCCACAACCACAGTGGCTTTGTCTACTGAAGGGAGCATCCCCAGTTCCTTCATTCCTTCTCTGCCCGAGGTTACCTCCTGCCCCGACCCCTTCTCTCAGCACACCCACCCCCAGCCTGACATCCCCTTGGGTCTCAAGACAGGAACACTCAGCAATTTTGGGCAGCTGCCTGTGTTTTTGGAAATGGCTTGCGCCCAGCCGGCACTCCTTCCCAAACAGGACTTTTTATGAAATGTCTTCTAGAGAAACGGGCCTCCCAGGTGGCACTACTAGTAAAGAACCCCCCTGCCAGTGCAGGAGACAAAAGAGACTCGGGTTTGATCCCTGGGTTGGAAAGATTCCCTGGAGAAGGAAATGGCGACCCACTCCAACATTGTTGCCTGGCCACGGACAGAGGAGCCCGGGGGCTATAGTCCATGGGGTCGCAGAGAGTTGGACATGACTAAACGACTAACACTTTCACTCTCACACTACTCATCAGAGGAACCATAAGCCTTGCCCGACAGGCCCACTCCATCTGTGGGTTGCAGTCAGAAGCCACTGGGAGAAGCTTCTGCTCAGACAGTAAAGGCTCGCCCCTCCCCACGGGCAGGAACAATGAGAATTAATTCAGGACATGTGGTTGAGGTAGAGAAGAAGCATTTCCTAATCTGCGGTGGCCCAGGCCCCCATTCCTCAGCCCCCAAGCAGCACCTCTTCATCTATATAAAGCATTCTTTGCCCTGAAAGTGCCAATGTTCTAGTGACAGACAGCCTCATTATAAACCTGTGTCACTGGCTTCCTCTTTCAAGACACAGGAGCCACGGCACAGATGGCCTTGTTGTCTTCGATGGATGGCCCCTGAAGACCTCTCTAGGCTGTGCTGGGGGTGAGACATGCCAGGTGTGAGCTGTGCCAGGCGCTGGTCCTCAAAGAGTTCCAAATTAGGAGGGGTGATGGGAGCTGCCAAAAAGAAAAGACTCAACAGAAAATAAAGATAAATGAATAAACAAATAAACAAAATAAAGTTTTCAGCTAGCTTGGGCTGAAGGCCAGAGCAATTCAGAGAGAATGGCAGAAGGAAGAATGGGACCCACACTGGATGCTGGATGTGTCCCCAGCAGAGGGTCCAGGGAACAGGGTAGGATGGACTTGGGTTTGACCTTCAGGAATGAACTACCTGAGACCAGCAGTGGAAAGAGACGAGGCTGGATTCTTTCCCAGACACCGTATCGAGGTTAGGGAGGTGACTCAAACTGTTTGTAGGCCCAATGCACTTCTCCTCTGAGCAGCCCTGCTGTGAGATGTCAGCTTTGCAGAAGACACGTGCTATCAGAGGATGGTGGAAAGGGGACACAGGAAGGTCCAGGCTTCTGTGGTCACACCACATGGCTTTGATTTCTGGCTACGTTTACCCCGTGTTCTGGGGTAACCCAGACATCAGCGATGAGGCCAGACATTGTGAATTACCATCTGAGTCTCCAGTTAGCCACCTGAGATGGGACAGGTAAAGCAGGGTTACCGGAGACAATACGTGAAGAGCCACCAGGGTAAACGAGAGCCGTGTCTCACCCTCCTCACCTTTGGTGCAGGATCCCTTATTTGTAGAAGGAGCTAGACACAGCTCCCTGGGTTTCCACCATATGAGTGACGAGAGGAGCATGGAGAAATTCAGCCCACATACAAATCTCAGCCCCACATTCAGTCCTAGTTTCCAACTTCTTTCTCATAAAACCATTGCCCAGGGCCATCACAAAGAGGACAAAGTTCTCTGACTTCCACAGGATCTTTCTGTCTTCCATTAATAAGTTGGCTGACCTTGAACAAGACTGTTGGTGCTCACTCTTTCTCATTGTGTAGTGAGGATGGCGCTGACCTGGGAGCACAGAGGTCATGTCCAACGTTCACGTTTTACGATCTTCTCTCAACCATTCTGTTCCTTCTGTGCGGCTGGGAGGTGAGGATCGCTGAGCAGGCGGAGTGTAGGGCAGTGGTTAGAGCTCTGCCTCTGGAGCAGGACAGACTTGGCTTAGACATCAGCCCCTTTAGGGGCTCAGATCACCTCTTCTTCTGATGGAGGTCGGCTGTGAGCATTAAACCAGTTGGTTGGCCTCCGTCAACCAGACCTACAGTGAGTCAGGTGCGAACTGAATCAGCACAAAGGTGGTCTAAGGGATTTGCGACAGAATGGGGACCTGGGATCCATCTCAAAAATCAGGAGAGCATCAACATTCCTATCAAAACACCATCTATTATAAAGACACTTGAACCAGAGGAGGAAGACTTTCCGATGTGGATGCAGCAGTCAGGAGGGACCACTGTTGGCTGGCCTGTGTGGTGACCTCCGGGCACACGGTGTGAGAGAACAGGCTTGGGAGGAAGCCAGCATCTGTCAGTAACCTCAGGGGAGGGTGGGCGAGGGCCAGTGTGACCCTCTGTCCAGTTAAGGAGGGACCAGGAGGCAGACGCGTGTGGGGAGAAGTCCCGCGTGAAAGGTTTTCACTTTTCTGTGGCGAGAGGACTTCAGTGATAAAGAGAGAAAGTAATAATCAGTTCCTTTACTCAGAGGCTGAAGACGACACAGTTTAAAGACTTTCTCCCAACTGTTCCCTCAAGGACTGGATCCAAGGTCCCTCCCCTCTCCCTATTTAGACTTGATGTTTTAATTGGGAACACGTATTAGTGTTGTGAGTACAGGGGACTTCTGATCGCCCAGCAGTATCTGAAAGCTGAAAATGCATCTCTATTCCCAGCAAGCCTGAGGCTCCGGCTCCATGCTGGGCTGGCCAAGATAACGGCCAGCCTGGGGCTGTGCAGCTGGAAGGCGCGGAGGCGGGGAAAGACACAGAGCCCCTCCTTGGGTCACAGGCACATCTGTTTCCCACCGAACCGGTCTGGCCCCGGGGGTCCTTTTTCAAAGGCTGTCTTTTTGCTGGGGCTTCCTCCTGTTTTATAGGGTGGCCGCTCCACCCTGGCCCCGTTCCTCTATCCACAGGACTCATACCATGCTCCCGGTGAGGTGATTCTGTCAAACCCTAACAGATGCTCCTTTTTATTTTTATTCCCAAGGGGATGGGAAGAAGCACAAGTGAATTACAGCCACGAAGCCTTCAGTGGGATTTTCTTATCCAATGTGCTGGGCAGGGACTGCGTTTTATCTCAGAAGCAATAGGGAGGGGAATAGGGGGGTTTTCGAGACATTTAAAGGGAATTTCTAGAGTGTTCTGACATTCCTGAGTCAAGGAAGCATTTCAACTTTGAAGCTGCAGGACACAAAACCATTCCTTATGTCTCTCTCTCACTTGCCTTGATGTGGAGGCCCCACGATAAGTTAC
This sequence comes from Aepyceros melampus, assembly GCA_006408695.1. Lineage (NCBI taxonomy): Eukaryota > Metazoa > Chordata > Mammalia > Artiodactyla > Bovidae > Aepyceros > Aepyceros melampus. The sequence goes on from SJXQ01008661.1 coordinate 201,865, forward strand.
ATTTGATGTCATGAAAAAAAGTTGAGGGAGGGGATATACACATAGAATAACCATCTGGGAAGGCCAGAGGAACTCATACTGTTCACTAGAGTTTTCCTGAAGATGAGGTTGGCCCGTCCCCTAGCTGGGCCTACTGGCCAGGTGGGACCTGGGCATTGCTGAGCAGCAGAGTTTTCAGTTGTCCTACAGTGCATGTGGCTGCCCTGGGGCATCTTAAGAGGTTCAGATCTGGGAACTCCAGCACATGCCAGGAAACGGTATTCTCTGCAAATGGACCAGGCCTAGAGCTGGATATAGCGAGTCTACCATATATCAAGCTCAGGACAGCTTCTTTCTGTGTTCAGGAGCATCTCCTGGTCCAGCAAGCTTTCGAGGAATGGGACCTAAATGGAGAGGTGTGTGCCTCTCAACGTCCCCACACCACCCCCCCACACCGAAAGGTAGATCCAGGATTTGTGGGACCAATGCTTATTTAATTCAGAAATAAGGACCATAGTCCTGTAGCATCTATGGGGCTGGGCCTGAAAAGGGACTTGTACACGGCAGAGACTCTGCGGGTTAAGCTCTTGTGACTTCACAGTGAATCATATCTGTCCCCTCCAATGGTTATCAGCAGATGGCTACTCATTGCAAACTTACTCTTTGGTCATGAGGTCACAGCATGTGGGGACAATGGCCGCTGGTGGTCTGAATAGGCTTTGGTTTCCCCCCAACAACTAAGACAGCTCCCAGAATTTTGTTACAGAAGACAAAACTGAGAAGGCATGTGCCCTCCAGGGGACAATTTTCTTGCATCCTTGCCTCTCCTGGGACCTAGCAGAGTGCCTAGCACAGAGCCAGCAATGGTTGGCTGCTGAGGTGAAGAATTAAATTGAAGGAAAAAACCCAGGTCCCCAGGTGAGAGTGAAGTTCCCAAACTGGGCTCAGAGGTGAGGGGGATTTCCCTTCCTATGCCGATGAGACACGCATGTTCTTGCTTTGCCCACAGTGGGATGATAAACCTCACCCTGTTTATCAAGGAGAGAGGCTCTTCTGGGCCATGTCCAGGGCCACCAAGGAGCCCTAGATCTTGGCAGATAGCGATTTTTCTCTCCAGAGAATCTGATGCTGGAGAGACTTGTAGACCTGATCCAGCTTGAGTCCTTGAGCTCCAGTCGGTCCCCCTTGGCTCTTCTACTGAGTTTTGGACAAGGAGGTCTCTCCATGCTCATCCTTGCGAGGTGCCTGGACCAAGTGCTTTCCACTGTGGGAGGCAGAAAGATGAAGGTCTCTGCCTCAGCCTGGGAGCTGGAGGGCTTCAAGCCAGCAGCCAGTGCATGGAAGGAAATCTTGTGCAGGGTCAGATTTGGGTAGAATTCTGGTAGATTCTGGTAGAAACTGGGATGATGGGGAGGAGCCCAGGCGTGGGGGTGGAGGCCCCCACAGAGGCTCCGTGTGGCCCTGGCTGCAGGGCGGGGGAGGGACAAGGTGGAGTAAGTAAGAACACCTACCTCAATGGTCAGGATGCTGCAGTTGAAGGCAGGGGCCTGTGGGGGAATCTTTGGGAAAAGGTGGAACAGAGAGGGTTAGAAACCCTAGGAAATAAAGCATATCTTGCTTGGGCAAGAGATATGGGAGCATAGGATCCCACTCAATGAAGTTAAAATAAGTCAGCCCCTGGGGAGACTGAGGATCGGCTGAAAAATATGTTAGGATGACAGGTGTTCCCAGGACAGGTGTTATTAGGGTGATCTATATTAATGATAAGCCTAACATATGACTATGACTATTTATTATATCCCCTGGAGGAGGGCATGGCAACCCACTCCAATGTTCTTGCCTCGATAATTCCAGGGACAGAGGAATGGGCTGCAGTCCATGGGGTTGCAAAGAGTCGGACACGACTGACTAACATGAGCACACTCACTATATTATTACCACATGTGGTAACAAGCCATTGTTTTGCTGGTGTTTTACTGTTTACAAGGTTATGTAAATCTCCTGGGTTCCATGGAAAAACTCCGTGAACTATATTATGTGCCTTAATGTTACTCATCCTCTGGAGGAAGTAAGTTGAGTAAGTAGCTGACATTCCCTTAAGCAGGAGATGCTGGAGCCAGGACTCAAGCCCTGGGCTCTAAGTTTCAGGTCCTTTCTTGGGGGGAGCCGACAGCTCTATGGCTCGCTGGCTGCCCCTCTCGGAGGGATGACTAGCAGAGGAGGGCCAGGGCCCCTGGATTCATTTGGCTGCCTGGGTCCTTAGCGCTTGAGCTGCCATGCTGCCCAGAACTGGAGGCACAGAAATGGTGGGAGCTGGTGAGCGTCCCTCTTGGAAGCTGGGGATGCCAGGTGGAGAGGCCAGAAAGGAATCTCCTTCCCTTACACTTACCCTGTGTTCCCTGCTAAGCCAGAAGAAGCAATGAAGAGCCCTCTGGACTCTAGGTTTTTCAAACTTTGAAGGAAAGACACAAACATTCCCCCTAATTATATCTCAGGCTTTCCCCCAAATCAGAAAGGCAGATTGAATAAACCTGGATCCATTTTCAAGCTGTCTTGAGGTTCGTGTAGGGTGCTCTGGGATTCTGAGACCCCAAGGGGACAAGTTGATTCCCGAGATATAGGTGGACCAAGGTGAAGGAGGGGTCCACAGTTAAAGCCCACCCCTGCCCTGGGTCATGCGCCTTGGATTATAAGACCTCAAAATGACAAATCTGAAAACAAGAAAAGAAAAGCAGTGTGTTAGTGTTAAAATTTGCCCAGCTTTCCTTGGTTTTGATGAGTTCGTCCATAAAATAATTTTAAAGTTTGGTGACTCCTTTTCTGGCAAGAGATCAATGTAAAACTAGAATTTGGTTTCTCTTCTGTTAAAATAAGATTGTAGGCCTTAGAATATTTCATCTGCTCATTATAAGCATTAGCAAAATATTTCTCTTTACCTTTATAATAATTTTCCCAGGCACCAGAGATGCCATATGTCTTGATTATTTCTACAATTTAAAAGTTCCTCATATCTGAAAAAACTAAGGATCCTAACAGTTGTGTTAACTTCTCAATATATTTTAAAATCTCATATTGTCATTTCAACTTATAAATATTCAAGACATCACACTGTAGGTAGTTATGAGCCTTTCAAAATCTCAAGTAACTTTAAAACATAAATTAAACATTAAATTTTGTCCACCTCAACTATTTAATATTTTTTTTCCTTTTCAAGATAGATTTTAAATTTAGGTGTTTAATAAGCCTCTAAATTATATAGGACCCTGAAGGTCCTTGGGCAATTACGAAGGTTATTCTTTCATCTTCCATCTTAGCTTTCATCTTAACTTCTTAGCATCTTTCATCTTAGATTCCCAGATGGCTCTAGTGGTAAAGAACCCACCTGCCAATGCAGGAGATCTAAGAGATGCAAGTTCGATCCCTGGGTTGAGAAGATCCCTTGGAGAAGGAAATGGCAACCCACTCCAGTATTCTTGCCTGGAGAATCCCATGGAGAGAGGAGCCTGACAATCCGTGAAGTTGCAAAGAGTTAGACACGACTGAACATGACTTAGTACTAGCACTATTCTTTCATCTTAGGTAAAGAATGATGATAGAAATAATTGGGTTTGTCTGTATGCTATTTCTTAAATAGGAGGGTTTAAAACCATGATTGGTGTTGGCTTTGGGCTGTGATTTTTTGAAATGGTGAACAAATCTTGCTAAAGTTTAAAACTAAATACAACCCTCTTTCAGGCTTCCCAGATAACACTAGCGGTAAAGAACCCGCCTGCCAATGCAGGAGACTAAGAGATGCAAGTTCGATCCCTGGGTTGAGAAGATCCCTTGGAGAAGGAAATGGCAACCCACTCCAGTATTCTTGCCTGGAGAATCCCATGGAGAGAGGAGCCTGACAATCCGTGAAGTTGCAAAGAGTTAGACACGACTGAACATGACTTAGTACTAGCACTATTCTTTCATCTTAGGTAAAGAATGATGATAGAAATAATTGGGTTTGTCTGTATGCTATTTCTTAAATAGGTCAACATGATAGCAAGAGCAACACAGGAATATTGTCAAATTAAAAGAGAACTCTGGTTTCCCAAGTTAATTTTTAAGAAAATTTTCTTTTTTTCCGTGATTATCTGACTACAAAAGTAAACCAGTTTTTGTTTCATTGACATTTCTCTATTTTTTTCCATCTTATTGATTTTAGTTCTTTCTTTCCTTTCTCCCTCTTATTTTAGGATTACTTTCTTTTTCTAGTTTCTTAATGTGGAAAGTTAGATTGTTGATTTGAGATCTTTACTGTCCCCCCACCCCACTGTTTTTTAGCATCACAATGCAGCGTGCAGGATCTTTGTTCCTGTGCCAGGGATGGAACGTGTGCCCCTTGCAGTAGAAGTACAATATCTTAACCACTGGATGGCCAGGGAAGTCCTGTTAATTTTCTAGAGGTAGTATGTTATTAATACAAATATATGTCAGAGATTTTATGTTTGAAGGAACTCCTGCAGGTCTGCCCATACCCTCACCGTCTGTAATATATTCTTCTCTTAAAGGTAACCACCAACCAAAGCTCTGTGGAGCAGTGACATTACTATAATTAGTAAGTGTAATAAAAGATGAAAGAATGCTGTGAAAGTGCTGCACTCAATTTGCCAGCAAATTTGGAAAACTTAGCAGTGGCCACAGGACTGGAAAAGGTCAGTTTTCATTCTAATCCCTAAGAAAAGCAATGCTAAAGAATACTCAAACTACTGCACAATTGCACTCATCTCACATGCTAGTAAAGTAATGTTCAAAATTCTCCAAGCCAGACTTCAGCATAAGTGAACTGTGAACTTCCAGATGTTCAAGCTGGTTTTAGAAAAGGCAGAGGAACCAGAGATTAATTTGCCAACATCCGCTGGATCATGGAAAAAGCAAGAGAGTTCCAGAAAAACATCTATTTCTGCTTTATTGACTATGCCAAAGCCTTTGACTGTGTGGATCACCACAAACTGTGGAAAATTCTGAAAGAGATGGGAATCTCAGACCACCTGACCTGCCTCTTGAGAAACCTGTGTGCAGGTCAGGAAGCAATGGTTAGAACTGGACATGGAACAACAGACTGGTTCCAAATAGGAAAAGGAGGATGTCAAGGCTGTATATTGTCACCCTGCTTATTTACTTATATGCAGAGTACATCATGAGAAATGCTGGGCTGGAGGAAGCACAAGCTGGAATCAAGATTGCTGGGAGAAATATCAACAACCTCAGATATGCAGATGACACCACCCTATGGCAGAAAGTGAAGAAGAACCTGAAGAACCTCTTGATGAAAGTGAAAGAGGAGAGTGAAAAAGTTGGCTTAAAGCTCAACATTCAGAAAACTAAGGTCATGGCATCCGGTCCCATCACTTCATGGCAAATAGATGGGGAAACAGTGGAAAGAGTGACAGAATTTATTTTTGAGGGGGCTCCAAAATCACTGCAGATGGTGATTGCAGCCATGAAATTAAAAGACGTTTACTCCTTGAAAGGAAAGTTATGATCAATCTAGACAGCATATTAAAAAGAAGAGACATTACTTTGCAACAAAGGTCCGTCCAGTCAAGGCTATGGTTTTTCCAGTAGTCATGTATGGATATGAGAGTTGGACTGTGAAGAAAGCTGAGTGCTAAATAATTGATGCTTTTGAACTGTGCTATTGGAGAAGGCTCTTGAGAGTCACATGGACTGGAAGGAGATCCAACCAGTCCATCCTAAAAGAGATCAGTCCTAAGTGTTCATTGGAAGGACTGATGTTGAAGCTGAAACTACAATACTTTGGCCACCTGATGTGAGATCTGACTCATTTGAAAAGACCTGATGCTGGGAGAGATTGAAGGTGGGAGGAGAAGGGGATGACAGAGGATGAGATGGTTGGATGGCATCACTGACTCAATGGGTATGTGAACTCAATGGGCATGTTTGAGTGAACTCCAGGAGTTGGTGATGGACAGGGAGGCCTGGCGTGCTGAGGTCCATGGGGTTGCAAAGTGTCGCACACTACTGAGCGACTGAACTGAACTGAAGTGTAATAAATGAATCATCAGTACTCAGAGATGTTTCTCAACAGGTGGTTTTTGCTTTCTCGTCATATTTACTGGAATTTTCTATAATATCCAGGTTAGCAACTGGATCTTTAACAAAGGATAGTCTCAAAGCCTAAATGGACAGGCTTACGGCAGTTACCCTAAACTATTGATCCTTGACGATACACTTGTGTGTATAGGCTTGGGAGTTTTATTAAGATGGCATCTCTTAGACCACTCTGAACGCTTGTATCAGACCAAGAGTCAGGTTTCCCAGCTCTCTCCCTTCCAAAAGCAAATAACTGCAAAAGCAGTTTCCTGACCCATGAGCCAGTGGAACAAGAATTAGTTAGGAGAACTGAATGAACAGACGAAGGAAATTTAATTGCGTGCGTTTTTTAAAGAAGGATTATTGCTATTGTTCTTAGTGTTTTATCATTTCATGGCTGTCTGGGGAAACTCTTCTGTGGTAAAATATACGTCACATAAACTTACCACGTTAACCACTTTAAGTGCACAATTCCATGGTATCTAGTGCATTCACAATATGATACAACCATCATCGCCACCCGTCTTCAGAGCTTTTTCATCATCCCAAACAGGAACTTGTTAAACAGCAGCTCTTCCTACCCACCACCCGAGTCCCTCATGCCCACCACCCTACTTTCTGTGTTTCTGAATTTGGCTAGCCCAGGTGCCTCATATAAGTGGCATCATACAATATTTGTCTCTTTGTGATAGGCTTATTTCACTGGGAATAATTCGTGCTCAAGGCTTATTCATGCTCTAGCATATGTCAGAATTTACTTCCTCCTAAGACTGAGTAATATTCCATATGTGGCCATGCTTTGTTTATCCATTCAGCTGTTCATCAACACTTGGGTGGGTTGCCTCTTCCTTTAGGTTCTGAAGCCATCACTTTCCCCATCATTCTGACAGTTTAAGCAGCCTTGCCTTTTCCATAATCTATGAAGGTTGTAGATTTCCCTTATCTGCCAGGACTGAATATTACTGGGATTTATGTAGCTTGCATCAATGTCTGAACTCACTCATTCTTAACTCACAGAATGTTAGAGATCAATGGAAGCCCTGCCTCCCTTGATTATAAAGAGAAACTGAAGCTTAAAGAAAAACAGTAGATAAATATGGTGGACATACTGTAATTTATGTCTGGCTGTGTATTGACATAATATTTCTTCCTGTCCATGTATCTTTTCTCCATATGTTTGCATCTTAGACTAACTTCTATATGTATGATTTCTCTCCCTACATCTTTGCCACTTTTCCAGAGGTGAATAGGTATTGAGTAAGTGCTTTTCGATAAGGATGAAACAAAGGAAGGGATGTTTCTGGAAGCACACATTCTGGAAATTACCAGAAAAAGCTGTTCAGAGGTCAGAGGGTGACTGTCTCTCTGAAAGTCTTTTAAGAACCCTCCCTCCCTGGAGGATTGATTGAGCACATCCTTGCCTTTGAGCTCAGTCCAGATGCCTCTCTGAGGCTCTGCGTGGGGAAGTATTATCAGTGTCACTACCTAGAATGATTTTTGCTTGGAGCGAAAAATTTTGTTACTTTTGGCAGATATAGCCAGAGAATGACCAAGAAAGGATGTGACATAAATTCAGCAATTTAATTCTGAAAACCCCGTGGTTTCAAGGCTGGTCATTTCTTGTTAGAGCTTTGTTTATCCTCTTTGGTCTTAACAACTGGACTTCCAGGGAATTATTTCTTCTTACAAATTAAGGAAATTTTCTGAGCCAAATTTCAGGTCTTTCCTGATCTAATGAAAACAACAATGAAAGGATAGTGAGCTTGACTTTGAATAGGAGCCAGGGCACAACCCCAAAAGACAACTTTTATTATTATACTTCCTAACAAAGCAATGCTATTTTTGAAAAATAAATTCTTTTGTTATTGAGAAAAATCTAACACTTTTATGGAACCTCTACTTGAAGGTTCTTGTAAAGATAATTTTAACTTTATAGTAGATGGGAGTGGTTCAGTGTAGGGAATGAATAGATTTCTTTCTAAAGCAGATTTGGAACCAAAGCCAGTGATGCAGGTATTATGTATGATCCCGTCCTCCTTGAGGTTTCCTGGTGTAACGAACTTAACCCAGCTCTCCTTCACTCCTGGGCTCCTTGTCACCAAGGGAAAGTCACTGTTTGAATTTCAGCTTCCTCTTTGGTAAGATGAGGTCATCACACATATCACTGCAATGCTGGAAGGATCAGTTCAATTGGATGACAAGAATAGTTAATATTTTTTGATAACTTACTATGTGCCTGGGGCTCCCCTCATAGCTCAGTGCGTAAATCATCTGCCTGCAGTGCAGGAGACCCGGGTTCGATTCCTGGGTCAGGAAGATCCCCTGGAGAAGGAAATGGTAACACACTCCAGTATTCTTGCCTGGAGGATTCCATGGACAGAGGAGCCTGGTGGGCTACAGTCCATGACGTCACAAGAGTCAGACACGACTTAGCGACTAAATCCAAACCACTATGTGCCTGGCACCTATGTAAGGATTTAACTCGTAAGTAAGTTAAGAACTTAACACCTATTCTATCATTTAATCCTCACAACATCCTCTAATGCAGAAACTATTTTTCTTCACCATCTTACAAATCCCTGTCTCTAAGACTGAGGCACAGAGAGGTCAAGTAGTTCACTCAGGGTCTCACAGCTAGTAAGTGATGGAACCCATGGTCAAACCACAGCCATCTGGCTCCAGGACTGTGTACCCAGACACTGTGCCATACTCCCTACCCAGATGTCACGTGTGGCTGTTTCTAGTATAAAGTCTCGAATATAATGAGTATTCAATTAATTTAATTGGATCTGACCAGTTCAAGCACAACCTAGCATTTCTATACAGCCCAGAGACCTCAGCAGCCCACTATCAATACTGTCTGTGCAATGAACATAGTCAATGAAAAATCTTAATAAAAATATACATCATTAACAAAATGCCACACTTCCACAGCTGGACTAAAATAAATTCACAATAAGCCTTCAAATGATGAAACTATCTCTGGGGCACCAGGTGGGGCTCTTCTCTGTTCACTGGACCCCAAGTTCTTCCTCTATCACATCTTCTGATGAGCAGCATTTTCTCAGTAAAGAGCTCTCTATGATCATATATGCATTTCTGTGTATCACTTTGGCTGTTTGTAAAGAGTTACCCTTACTTTATTTATGTTCCATTTATTGCTGTCCCCTATCCAGCCAGTCCATTCTAACCCTGGGTGTTCTTTGGAAGGAATGATGCTAAAGCTGAAACTCCAGTACTTTGGCCACCTCATGTGAAGAGTTGACTCGTTGGAAAAGACTCTAATGCTGAGAGGGACTGGGGGCAGGAGGAAAAGGGGACAACAGAGGATGAGATGGCTCGATGTATGTGAGTTTGAGTGAACTCGGGAATTGGTGATGGACAGGGAGGCCTGGTGTGCTTCGATTCATGGAGTCGCAAAGAGTTGGACATGACTGAGCGACTGAACTGAACTAAACTGATGTATGGGATACCGTGCCAGACCAATCTGTTTTAAATAATTAAATAACTAATTAATTTATGGCCATGCTGGGTCTTCATTGCTGCTTGAACTTTCTCTAGTTGCAGCGAATGGGAGCTCCTCTCTAGTTGCGATGGGCAGGCTTCTTATTGTGGTGGCTTCTCTTGTTGCAGAGTATGGGCTTTAGGGCACGTGGTCTTCAGGAGTTATGGCCTATGAGCTTAGCTGCCTAACCTGCACCAGCATGTGAAATCTTCCCGGACAAGGAATCAAACCTGTGTCCCCTGCATTGGCAGACAGATTCTTAACCACTGGACCACCACAGAAGTCCAGGTCAGTCTTAAATAAAGAAGATAAGGCATATCCAATGGAAGCTCTTAGGGACTGAGTTACAAGACCACACAGAGAATTCAATGTACTAGCCTATGCCTTCTTTGTAACCTATTATAAGATTACCTGCTCTGAGCTGTTCTGAGGTACTATAGGATCACTTTCATAAAAAAAAATTTCTTTTGACTGCAATTGAATGTCTTTGAGTTCTGCTTCTCCCGAAGGATGCTACCAGCTCTTTTCTCTTGGGATTTTATGAAAGGATAACGAAAGGAGTTTGTTGAGTTGAATCAGATTTGCCTTATGAGTAACAGAGAAGCTAAGGCTATTTTGTTCATCTGGTCACTATTATCTACAATGTACAGAGCATTTCAGATACAAGAACAGTCCACAGAGCTCCTGCCCTCAAAACGCCTACAGTATGGGGCAGGGATTCCCAAGCTCTGACCCATAAATGCAACCATTTGCTTCTGTAAATGAAATTTTATTAGAAACAGCCATACTATTCACTGAAGGATTGTCTGTGGCTGCTTTTGCAGTCTTAACAGCAGTTTAGTAGTTGTATCAGAGACTTCAGGGCTCAAAAAGTCTAAGGTATATCTTAGTTGATCTTCCACAGAGGAAAGGCTGCCAACTTCTGGTCTAAGGGCAGAGTCCTATGAGAAGGATTATATAACTGGCATACTATATCACTCATACATTAACCAAGTAGGATTTTGGTATATAACTACAACACAATTTTAAGGTTTATTTGGTGTGGTAAGTTATTTTCTTGTTGCTAGATTAAAATTTGAGCTGGCCTTGTGACTTAAAAAAAAAAATTCTTCTTAAATAATAAAATTCCTCCAGTCATTTTAAGTGGTAAAATATAGTCCCCCTTCTCAATTGCCAAACCCATATAACATTAGAAACTTCCAATCTCATGCCAAGTTGCAATTCCTTTCCAGCCTCTTAGAAAATGGATTCTTTGGTCTTTCTGCCCTAGTTGAACGGTTTTATGAAGACCTACAAGATCTTTTAGAACTAACACCCAAAAAAGATGTCTTTTTCATTATAGGGGACTGGAATGCAAAAGTAGGAAGTCAAGAAACACCTGGAGTAACAGGCAAATTTGGCCTTGGAATGCGGAATGAAGCGGGGCAAAGACTAATAGAGTTTTGCCNGAAGATCATGGCATCTGGCCCCATCACTTCATGGGAAATAGATGGGGAAACAGTAGAAACAGTGTCAGACTTTGTTTTTTTGGGCTCCAAAATCACTGCAGATGGTGACTGCAGCCATGAAATTAAAAGGCGCTTACTCCTTGGAAGAAAAGTTATGACCAACCTAGATAGTATATTCAAAAGCAGAGACATTACTTTGCCGACTAAGGTCCGTCTAGTCAAGGCTATGGTTTTTCCTGTGGTCATGTATGGATGTGAGAGTTGGACTGTGAAGAAGGCTGAGCGCAGAAGAATTGATGCTTTTGAACTGTGGTGTTGGAGAAGACTCTTGAGAGTCCCTTGGACTGCAAGGAGATCCAACCAGTCCATTCTGAAGGAGATCAACCCTGGGATTTCTTTGGAAGGAATGATGCTAAAACTGAAGCTTCAGTACTTTGGCCACCTTATGCAAAGAGTTGACTCATTGGAAAAGACCCTGATGCTGGGAGGGATTGGGGACAGGAGGAGAAAGGGACGACCGAGGATGAGATAGCTGGATGGCATCATGGACTCAATGGACGTGTCTGACTGAACTCCGGGAGTTGGTGATGGACAGGGAGGCCTGGCGTGCTGCGATTCATGGGGTCGCAAAGAGTCGGACACGACTGCGCGACTGAACTGAACTGAACTGAGCCTTAATTTTCTCATTTGGAAACTTGGCATAAAAATCTTTGCCTCAAAAAAATCATGCTAAGGATCAAATGGGGTGTTATATGAGTGGCAGAGACAATTAGCTATTCCCCAGTATCCATTCTTTTTTTCTCCTGCACCAGAGGAACATTGTTCTATAGCAGTGGCCACCAGAGTCAGGAAAAATTACATATTCCAGCCTTCTTTGCAGGTCAGTGAGATTAAGCAGTGAAGTTCACAGTGGTATATGAGCAGCAGCTATAAATGCAACTTTCAGCTTGCTTGAAAGGAAGAATTCTCTTCTCTACTCCTTCCCTCTTTCCAACTGCCTGGAATATAGACATAGAGGTGAGCACTTTGGACCATGTGGATGGGAAGACAGCGTACATATGGCAGAGGACTAAGACTAAAAGAGCCTAGGTCTCTGTCTTTTTGGCAGAACTATTCAAATCTTGAACTGCTAATGTACAGACTGTTAGGGGAAAGAAAGATAAATTTCTGTTTTGTTTGAGCCACTGCTGTCTGGTATCTCTGTTGCAGCAACATACCTGAATCCTAATCAGTGGAGGGGTGAGAAAATCAGAGTGGTGTATCAGAAAGATCCTCCTGGTGATGACCAGGAGAGAATCGAGGCAAGGATCTTAAGAGGGAAATCACCTAGCTACCCAGCCATGTGTTTCCTTTTCCAAGATGTGGAATGTTATTAAGTCTTACTTGGCCTGTGGACTGTTACAAGAATTTTGAACTTCAAAGTAAAGTAAGTTAGAGATACACCAAGTTGCAGTTAAACATGATTCTTTATGATAGGTATGACAGGTGTTTTCAGCATTAGAGAATTTTATGCCTCATACAAAGGAGCACTGAAAGTGAAGTGGTCTTTAAACTTTGGAAATGGACCCTTTCATCCTAAAGCCTCTAGTATTTGTGGCTACTAATGTTCCAGGAAACATGATCCAGTGCCTATTAGATTTAAAGGCACCTATCCAACCCTTGTCAAAAATTTTAATCTAAGATAGCATACAATATAAGCAGTCTGCAGAGCATTTCATAAAGAAGGGTATTTGTCAGATACAAGGATTCAATAAACACCTGCACAGTGTACACATAGCCTTTCCCACAAACTAGAACAGAAAGTTACAGATACACCAAATACCATTTAGTATCAGTATTCCTCCATACAGAGTTAAGCTTTCAGTTTTGTTGCAAGGTGTGAATGAATAGGACAAGGATGAAAAAGGCAGCAAGATATTACTTTGAATCCACTTGGAGAGATCTTCATGAGGAAAATCTTTGCAAAGAACATAAATGGCCTGACTACTAATTGTCTTAGCAAGAGATGAGATTGTGTGGTGGACAGCCTCCTTGCTCAGGGAGTCATAACAATCTAAGAGGCAAAATGAATGGTGGCAAAACAGAGAATGTGAAGTCAGAATCCTGTGACTTTGGCTTTGAGAGTGTTTGATCTGGCAGGAGCTCTTTTCCATAAGTAACTGAGTTCTGTCCAGCACTTATGGGATCAAATGGCAGTATTAATTGGATCAGCAGTTAACATCCTAATTCTCTTCCATGACCAATGTAGGGAAAAGCAACTCTCATTAAACCCTTCATAGAAAAATACTTTCTGCAGAATCCTCAGGGAAAAAAATTCTTAAATCCCGAGTCCATGCCAAATATCCCTACAGTTTTCTCAACAGTACAGCTCATCCTCTGTGCTGACAAAAGCCAGTTTTCTTTCCTTGTTTTGGTCTGCCTTGGAGAAGGGGTTCTTAGGTGCAAAAGTAGCACACAAAGAGGCGTCAGACCACACTTGACACTGTGACTGCAGTGACGGGGTCTTCCCCAGCTGTCAGCTACAGAAGCATTTCATTTCATTGGATGCCGCACAGCTCCATGCTGAGAAGTGGCAGCCAGGCGCTTTTATCCTTTGTAATGTCTTCATTAGTAACAGCAGTTATGAATGAGTTATACAGTTATAACAGTATACACAGTTGTAATTATACAGTTATAACAGTAATGAATTGCCTTGGAGAAAAGGGGTACAGAATAAGTGGTAAACATCATAAGCTAGGGTCTTTATGTGGATATCCTCTTTTATTTCCTCCGCTTGAGCTTGACTTCTTTAGCAGCAGGAATTTTGAATGCTGAGAAGGTAGGAAGAATTCTTTGATTTCTCCTCTGCCTTTTGGTCACTTTGAGACATCCTCGTCTTCACGCACCGTTTCCTCATTTTCTTCCATGGCTTGGGTCATTACCCACCTAACAACCCCGAAAGCAACTACAAATTGTGTCTGTGGGTCTATACAACGAGAAGGTGACTTCTTTTTAAGGACAGTGGAGAAATTCTCAAGATTAAAGAGTCCCTGTTAGAAATTATGATAGTACGCATCGTAAAAAAACTAAGGGTTTCTCTATCAAATCTTAGTTTGGAGAACTGCAGTTTATGTGCAGTTAATGAGGTTTCTTTTCTTATAGGGTTCCTTTAATAGGACGATGCATATTGTGAAACTTCAAGGGGAAAAGAAAGTATATAGAGTTCTCTGAATTTATTTCATCCAAGAAACTTTTGTTATGGACCTAAATAGTGCCAGGAAACATTAACTGTTTTTTTTTTTTTTTTTGGAAAAGCCTAAAAGAAGCAGTTAATCATTAGCTTTTATGTCTAAGGAGTAGTCATGTAGCAAAAACTAAGCTTTCAGGACTTGTCTAATAACCTGGCAATCTGACTAAAGTCCATACTCTTGGTGAGGAGCTTTAGACCTGACAGTGTTTTAGTGGAGAAATAATCTCAGTCTTGGGACTGTTATACGGCAGTAAAGTTTGCTCACTCTCAGAGGTAGGCTGCAGGATTTTTGCAGTTCCCAGCTCTCTGGTTGGAATTCCCCCTTCTCTCCTATTTAAAAGAGGGAATGCAAATGAACTAGAGAGATATTATTAGAGAAATGCAACTCACGCTCTTCTGATGTGAAATGGTGATTCAAAAAGGCTGTACTTTACCATTTGACACCTTAAAATGGTGCATCAGAACGGCCCTCTTGGTGAGAATTCATGGCCCTGCAGCGGATTTGCAGTATCCCAGTGAGTTTTTGATGTCAGTGGGTGTGTGAGTGTGTGCATGTCTATGTGTGTGCTCAAGTTCACACACATGTGCTAAAGTGCTGGACTGGAGGGGTAGCAGGAGAATCTAGAGAAGGGAACGTAAACCCCATGCCTCTAAAGTCTTCCAACGTGGTGAGAATCCCAAGAAAGCAGTTCTTTTGACGCTTGTATGTCACATCGTATGGGTATTTGTTTTTCAAATAATAGGTCATTGAGACTAAGGTTTGGTCATGTGAACTCTTGCCTCATGCTAGAGAAAAGTCTTCACTTGACATCTTCGATTTGCTGCCTCTGAGGAAATGTGACAAGCAATTAATAGCCTTAAATTTTAAGGTAAACTAGGAGTAATATTTTGAAAAATATAAAATGAATGTGACAGGCACCTTAGCACGGTGATTAAGAATATGCTTAATCATTTAGAGCCATTCTCTCTTAAGTCTGGACCTGAGCTCTGTACCCTTGGGCCAAGTTGTTTATCTCCTCTGTGCTTCTGCTTCCTTGTCAGTAAAATGGGAAGGATAGTAGTACCCACTCACAGGATGACATGAGTTCATATTTGGAAGGTTCTCAGAATAGTGCCTGATACTTAGTAAGTGTTACTTACATTTAAAAATATTTTAAAAATGTGTTTCTCATTTTCTCTCTTGCACATTGTGATACACAGAAGTCAGTCCATTGTATACACCAGAGAACAATGGCAAGCCAGTGCCCTTGGGACAGCAGCAGAATCGGTACAGGGGACTGTTAGCCACCTGGAGAAAAGCAAATGACCGCAGTGGACTGCAGCAGGAATCGGCAAAGTGGGCCTGGAGTCACCTATTACAGCTGCCCCAGTAGGAAATTCCTGAAAGGGGACTGAAGTGACAAATGGAAGGCTAAGTAGAGAGCAGAGTGGAATTGTCCTCATTTCCATCTGGGGCTGTGGGAAGACGCAGTCTCCCAGATGTCCCTCCTCCCCACTCACCAACACGTATGGCCTGTCAGAGAAGACTTGGCAGCTGGGGCATGGTGAGGCAAGGGAAGCCTGCACTTAGTTCTCTCCCTGCCCCCTCAGGTGCCCTGAAGCTCCTGGACCCTGTGAAGAGATGTGCAGGAGTCAGCTAACAGCACTGGAGGGTGAGTTTACTTGGGATGTTGCTGTGGTGAGAATAACAGACCTTATAAGCCAAGGGCTACTGGCCAGACTGCCCCAGCCAGGATTCAGCAGGTCCCAGCCACTGGCACAGATGCCTCCTGCAGGAAGCAGAGAAAGGGGGCATCTGAAAATGGAATATTCTCCTAAAGGCGCTAGATTCAGATATCTGGAAATTTCCAGTTATTTTATGTAACTGAGTTTACAACCATATGTGTTTTAGAGGGGTAAATGTTTATGAGGAAGAACAAACAGCCTAAAGAAAAATAGAGGAACTATATTTTTGCACATCTTAGTGCAATGTGATTTAAATACGTCTCTACAATAGAAAAAATGTATATAAATATATTAATATGGCTTGATAGCCAACAGCATGTAAGGTGTTGTGCTAAATGCTTCAGTTCAGTTCAGTTCAATTCAGTCGCTCAGTCATGTCTGCCTCTTTGTGACCCCATGAATCACAGCATGACAGGCCTCCCTGTCCATCACCATCTCCCGGAGTTTACTCAAACTCACGTCCATCGAGTTGGTGATGCCATCCAGCCATCTCATCCTCTGTCGTCCCCTTCTCCTCCCGCCCCCAATCCCTCCCAGCATCAAAGTCTTTTCCAATGACTCAACTCTTCGCATGAGGTGGCCAAAGTACTGGAGTTTCAGCTTTACCATCATTCCTTCCAAAGAACACAATGCTTAGAGGGCTAAAAAGTTGAGTCGGACAAGGGTTCTGTCTTAGTCTTGAGCAAAGGAAAGCACAGTCCAGGACTGAAGAGATGGCAGAGCTCAGGTGTGGTGTGTTGAATTGAAGGGGTGGTTGAACCCTCTGTGACCATGTCTAGCAATGAACTGGAAATATAAGGTGTAAGCTCAGGAGAGAGATGAGGACACTGGGAGCCCATCCACCTAGAGGTGATAACTAGAGCCTCAGAATTTCCAAGATAGTTGGAGAGAGAAAAGATCCAAGGTTACATTGATTCATCCTTTTAACAAACATGAACCAGTTTCTTCTTGATGCAGGTGTAGCAAGGAAGGAAGGGTGGTAAATCTGGAAGTGCTTACGGTTTTGCCCAAAGAGAGGTCTGGAATCTAATTTTGTTGTGCCCCAATGTGGCAGAGACTACTTTGGGCTGACCAGTTGCCAAGTTCTTCTCTTCTTAAGCATCTGGCTGGACCACATTTTCCAGTCTCCCTTTCACTAGATTGGACATAAGACCAAATTCTGGCCACTGGCACTGGAGGCTTGCAGTATGGCTACTCCCAGACTGGATTCATGAATACATCCCTCAAGCCCATTTTATCTCTGCAAGAAAGCAAAATTGCTTTCTTTCCATGACTGCCAGCTTAATAAAGCACACTGAGGAGCTAAGACTGATCACTATGTGGGGCAGAGTCCTTACCCATACCCATCTGCAGTGGATGTGAGGCTGCTGCTGCTGCTGCTAAGTCGCTTCAGTCGTGTCCGACTCTGTGCGACCCCATAGATGGCAGCCCACCAGGCTCCCCCATCCCTGGGATTCTCTAGGCAAGAATACTGCAGTGGGTTGCCATTTCCTTCTCCAATGCATGAAAGTGAAAATTCGAAGTGAAGTCACTCAGTCGTGTCCGACTCTTAGCGACCCCATGGACTGCAGCCTACCAGGCTCCTCCACCCATGGGATTTTCCAGACAAGAGTACTGGAGTGGGGTGAGAAACACACTTTCATTGTTAAACCACTAATGTTCAGGGTGTTTCTCTTTCAGCAGCTAGTGTCATTGAGTACCTAATAAATACGAATCAGGATGGATCTGACTCCCTAGCTCACGCCAACCAAAACCAAAAAGACTGGGGTAGCTATGAGAATGCCTGTTTATTCATTCAAACTGACAAGCGTGTCTCAGACAGACCAGGCGTTCTCATGCTTGCGCCAGCCCCATCCAAGCCTTCTCTCCCTGTCGTCAGACTGCTTGGGAGCCAAACGTAATCTAAAGTCACTTAATCTGCTGGCCAAGAGAGACCACTGCTTGAGGACTGGGAACATAAGTCCATACAGTACATGTTCTGTATGTGGAAAGCGTGGAAGCCAAACAAGGACACTCAGATGAGACCAGGGTTTTACAGCAAAGAGATAAGAGACTCTGAAGCATCCGTCTCTTGAGAATGCTTCCTCGTGTGGATAAAAAGATCTGAAGCCAAACAAGCAAGATTCCCCATCAGAAAATTCTTGGGAAGGTTCTCCCACTCCTGCTTTCCTAAATGCTTCTCTTCCACTTCCCAGCTCCATGGAAGGACACATTCTGTCACTCACTGTGTCCATGCGTTTAATCAGGGCACCATTCTGTCTCCTCTCACGTTGTGTTCATTTTACAGTCCCCTGGACTGTGGTTGAGGGGATCCACCTGGAGAAACTTTTTTAAAGCCTCCAAGGAGGACCATCACCTGCACCGTCTTAAGTAGAGAGGAATAAGGAGGGCAGTTGCCCTCCCAGGGTTGACAGCCCAGTAGGGGAGACAGACAAGTTAGCACATAAATGCCCAGGTTACCATGTACCATAGGAGTGGGTACAAGGAACAGGTATAACTCAGAGGAAGGCATGATTAACTCTTCTTGGTCAATGAGCATTAGAGAAAGTGAGGGAGAGCTTCCTGTAGGAGGTGATAATTGAGTTGGAATACTGATGGAGGTATTCCAGAAAGGAGAAATAGCAACAAAGGAACAAGGCATAAAATGCTTGGTGTGTCTAGGAGAAGATACCAAGTTAACTATTTGGTGTGTGTGAGAGAAATTGCTATAACAAAGTAGCACAGAGTAAGTGACTTGAACAACAGAAACGTATGTCTCGCAGGTATGAAGGTTGTAGGTCCAAGATCAGGGTGTTGGCAATACTGGTTCTTTCCGAGGGTCTTGTGGGAAGGCTCTGTTCCCGGTCTCTCTCCTCACTTCTGGGGCTTTGCTGGAATTGTGGGGTTCCATGGCTTGTGGAAGCATCACCCTGATCTCTGTAATCATTTTCATATCTTGTTCACCCAGTGTGCATCTGTGTCTCAATTTCCCCTTTATGAGAGGATGCCGGTCATACTGAACCAGGGCCCCCACTAATAACCTTAACTTTGTTATTTCTTTGAAGGCCCTGTCTCCAAGTAAGGCCATGTTCTGAAGTCCTGGGGGTTAGGGATTCAACATATGAATTTTGCAGGGGCCACAATTCAACCCTTAATAACCTACATTAAAGGACAGGCTAAAGAGAAGGAACAAAAGAATTAGCCAGGAAAAGAACAGGAAGAAGCAAGGTCAGAGAAAAGTGGGGCAAAGCTGCTTGTCATTTAGGGCAAGTAAATGGAAGCAGCAAATCTTGGCTCCAACGTGTTCTTTGCTTCTGAGCCTCGTTTCTCATTTGCATGGCAGGGGGCATACTGCTTCTCCAGTGGGCTGCTGAGAGGATTAAATGGGATCATGTACATAAACTCTTAGCAGATTACTACATATAAATGTACTATGTTGTTAACATAGTAATATATGGTACATATTTTATATGTAGTAATATATAAGTATTACTAAAATGTTTTTAAATAAAACAGCATTCAATAAATAGCAAGCATTAAAAATTAAAGTAAGTAGTAGCATAAAAACTGGATTTAGTCACACAGTAGTGAAATCTTTAGTATTCATATGCTACATTATGCCAGAGGACTCTGTCATCAATTTCCTTGCTGGATATACAACACTATTTAAAAGCCAGCACCTTGGAGGCTGCTCTTGCCTCCTACCCCATGGAGAGCTTATCAAATTCCGCACTGGCTTCATGTGACCAAAAACCTATGGGAATGTACAAGCATAAAGAAAATGAATTGTGGCTGCAAAACAGGATTTTAAAGTACTCCCTGTTGTACTTTTTGTGGAAATTAAACATCTGATTTGACACCTCCTGAATCTTTTTCTCCCAGAACTGTGGTTGGGATTTAACTCGGTAACTGATCTGCCCAGGAGAGCAAAACAAAACCCAGCCTTGCTCTGTGCATCTAGTGACAGGATATTCAAGAAGTAAGTTCCACCTCCTTCCGTCATTCCTACCACCAAAGAGATTCCAAGATCCATCATTTAGCACAGTGCCTGTTTTTTTTTTTTTTCCCTTGGTTGCAGTGTGAGAACTTGTTTAGACAAAATCTCTCTTGGAAATGTATTTTCTGACATTCATGGCACTCTAAAATGATGCTTGAAGTGGCTGTCTACATCATGACTTGTCATGTTAGACCTGGAAAACTGAGTTGGTTTAATCTGATCTTTGAGACTCTCCCAGCCTCCAGGCCCTGGCACTACCGATATTTTAAGGTATGATTAAGAAGCCCAAGTTCCCTTTGGTGATATCCATCTAAGCAATGTTTCTGAAAGCATCTAAGCAAAAGTTCTAAAACATGCCCGTTGTCTAAACATTTGTGAGCTATGGCTCTTCATATGATTTTTTTTTTTTTTGCTTTTAAATAATTTTATTTTCTATCAGCCCTATATCTTTTGTTGTAAGAGTAGAACCACCCTTTTACTTTACTCATCCTCAGCTGTTCCAAGCATATATATAAGCAGCCTGTCTGGAACAGAAGGAAAATTCCCAGGTGTTGCCAGTCATTGTGAGCTGCCCACCCCACCCCTGCTTTTAATGTGTGGAGGACCAAGATGAGTGAAGAAAGCCCTCCATGCTCGCCTCTTGGACTGTGAGCTCATAGTGTTCACATGTTTCTTTTGTCATTTTCTCTCTTGCTCTAGTACTACTCCTTCAGAGGGTGGCCCTCACCCCTCTTGCCTGGATTCCTGCAACAGCCTGGGAATGGTCTCTCCTTCTCAACATCAACATCTATGTTAACTTAAACTCTGAAGACCTAGCCTTTACCTTGGGCTTCTGGATCCTCATTGCTCTCCACTGCTCTCAGAATAAAGTCCATATCTCCTCACCTATCTTTCAAGGTCTTTCAAATCTGCTCCCAAGCTATGTCTCCCTGCTCATGTTCCTTGAGAACCTCCAAATACCATTTGCTCTCTATGGGTGGACCTTGGTGGGTTCTTCGCTTATTCTCTTCCCTCTGAGTGGAATGCAGGCACCCTCATCTCTCTCAGACCTCAAAATACCTCCTCTGTGAAGTCTTCCTGACAGCTCTATGTAGGAGTGGCCCCCCTCCCTGTGAATTCCTGTAGCCCCATCTCTGCCTCACCTAGGGCTCATATTACTTTCTACTGTTACTGAACATGCAACAAGCCAAAATGCTAAGATGCCAAAGCTTCCAGCAAAGAGAATGTTTATTTGCAAGGCAGTCAAGCTAGGAGAAGAGAAGGCAATGACACCCCACTCCAGGACTCTTGCTGGAAAATCCAATGGACAGAGGAGCCTAATAAGCTGCAATCCACGGGGTCGCTAAGAGTTGGACACAACTGAGTAACTTCACTTTCACTTTTCACTTTCATGCATTGAAGAAGGGAATGGCAACCCACCCCAGTGTTCTTGCCTGGAGAATCCCAGGGACGGGGGAGCCTGGTGGGCTGCTGTCTATGGGGTTGCACAGAGTCAGACACAACTGAAGTGACTTAGCAGCAGCAGCAGCAGCAGCAGCAAGCTAGGAGATGGGAAAATACATTTCAGATCCCACTCCCCCGAAGGCAAAGGGCTCAGGGTATTTATGGGATGAAGAATATAGCAGCAGGGCCATCTGAGGCAAGGGGAGCTTGGGAAAAGGTGATTGGAAAAATATCTAATTATGATTCCTTGTAGGTGTAACTAAGGTACAGGCTTCTGCACGTTCAAACACTGAGGCACTTAGCATGATTTAATGGTAAAGTTTTCAGCCTTCTGACGTCAAATGGACATTCACACTGGTCTAATCCAGTCTTAACCACCTCAGCTCCAACTAGACACAGGTGACTCCAAGTTCCTAGAAAACGGCTGGGACAAACGTCTTCTTGTTTAGACTGTGTGCAGCTTGGAGGACATGCAAGTCTTTTGTAGCAACAGTTAAAATGACCTACATTAGTGAAGGCAGGTAAAATGGACTTGACTGATGATTACCTATGGTTTCACTACCGTATTTACTTGTGTATCTGCTCAGCTCTCTCCTGGACTGTGAGCTTCTTGAAAACAGATACATCTGGTTCATGCCCTCAAAGTATCTCTTGAAGCTTCTTACACACATAGCAAGCACCAGATCAATATCCAGGAGTGACTGACTGCCAGCCATTGAGAGTGACTTGGACAGACATGAGAGCAAGGAAGCCTCACAAGAGATTTTTCTAGTGTCTCAGCAAGTTTTTATATATTGTGGCTGCTTGGTTCTCTCAGCTGAAATTAATTTGGAAACAGGAATTTACAGAGCAAATTGCTTTCAAATGAATCAGACTTGCAGCTAATAGATGAAGTACAATGAAAATCTCAGAAATCATCGTGCACTGTCTACCCGGGTACAAAGTTCAACCACACTTTTATAGGAAACACCACCTGCCATGCAGATCCACCAGATAATTTACCCCCCTGTGACAGCCCTCTTTTGCTTTCTCTCATATATTCTTAGCACAGTCCCCATGGTAATAGAAACTTACTCTGAAAGCAAGATGGTTGTGTGGGGGTGGAAAGGAGGTGAGTGGTGGTTTTCTGTCTAACTTGGCCTGCTGTTGCTTCAAGTTCATTATTTGCATTTTGTCTTGGTTTTGATAAACTAAATTGCTTATCAAGTATCTTGCTTTCTGGAAGTTCTGCTGAAATGCATTTGAGCAAAGAGCTCTTGGTGTTCAAGGCCTCAAGAAGTACCTTTACTTGGGACCTTGTGATTTTTCCCCATGGAAGGCAGAAAGGCCCCCGTTAGTTTGTATTCCTTACTCTGTACAACTAGGTTTCTAGAAAGAGATTTGGCCAAGAAGAACAGCAGAGTGAAGCAAGCACCCGGGGTTATGCTTCTGTGCCTGTGTGCATGTGTATGTGTTTGTGTGAGAGTGTGGTGTAGGTGGATGGAGGGAGTATCAGGCGCAGATGAGACACTGCATGGAAACTTAACAGCTATAGGTAGAGAAAGGAAGAGGCTCTGTCAACTGATACTGAAAACAGATCTGGGGTCTAGATGGCTCCCATCAACCCATGAGCATCACTCATGAAGTCAGAGTGACTGAGAAATGACCCTCAGCCACAGCATCTGCAGACTGAGGATATGATTTGGTGACTTTCTCTTTTACTATTTATTTTGGCCTTTGATATTTCTTAATACCATCTCTCCTCTGACTCAATAGTCCTGAAGAAAGATTTGCAGTGTTATGTGTGTACCTTCCTTCTCCTCATTTTCTTTTTACCCACCTCCCAAAGTTTGGGCCTGTTCTGCGAGAATTTCAGACTTTTCTCTTTGGAAACAGATTCTCTATTTCCCCTTGCCTCCCTGAGAATCACTTTTAAAATACTGAGATAAAGAGGCAATGGTCATCTACTCATAATTCATATAGTATTCCAAACTTTCTTTCACACAGAGAGTGCCAGGCGAGTGAAATCTAGGTTACCTGGACTCACCTGACACTTCACAATCTTCCCTGTATAGTGAGGCTGCTTCAACTCCTGATTTGTCTGTTGGTGGTTGTAAAATGCTTGGAATTGAACCCACTTTTTCTGCCATTCTCCCACCTCAAGGTGCCCAGTACCCTGAGATTATCTCAGGCCCCCTGGCATGGCATGGCCATGTAGCATTCCCCTAGATGTTATTCTGAGGTATAGCCCACACTTGGTACCTATTTTTCTCTTCTGTTTTCTCCCGGTCTCAATATTCTTGAATGTAGTTTCCTCTTCTTCAGGTTGACTGGACAGGTAGTCTTAAAAACTCCTTCAAAATCTGCTTCTGACGACTAATAGTTGAAAGACTTCCTTTTTACTTTAAATATGTATATAAATCAGGGATCTTCACTTAGAATGTATCAGTTAGGTTTTACTATCTAGAGAAATTGTGTGTGTGTGTGAGAAAGAGAGAGACAGAGACACACACAGAGAGAAACAAAGGGGGAAAACAAGGGTCTTTTGGGCATGCTTTAAATTGGGCCGTATCCACCATCATGACTTCCTTCCCAAGTGGTGCTGGTGGTAAAGAACCCACCTGCCAATGCAGGAGACATAAAATACCCAGGTTCAATCCCTGGGTCAGGAAGATCCCATGGAGGAGGGCACGGCAACCCATTCCAGTATTCTTGCCTGGAGAATTCCATGGACAGAGGAGCATGATGGGCTACAGCCCATAGGGTTGCAAAGAGTCAGACACGACTGAAGCAACTTAGCACACTCGCACCACCATCATGCCACCTAACTGTAATCTGTCATGGGAAGGCACTAGGTGGTAAGTGTGGAGCCCTGAGTAGTGAATGCAGCAAGGAATAAAAAATGGTTACAGGATGTCTTGCAATGGGTTGACATGTGTTGTGCCCAGACATACTCTCACAACAGGTGCCTCTAGGTACATGCCTGCTGATGAGGCAGTAGTAGAAAGGGTGTTTGTGAATCTGCTAACACTCCTTTGCTCATTGGTATCATGTGTGTCCTGTATGTTGTATGAAAGAAATGACTTGTTCTTCAACATTTAGCAGGGTTGCAAAGGGTTTTATCATGTATCCTCGTTAAATTTTGAATATATCACAGCCTTTTATGAGGAAGCTTTCCGCTCTTTAGTCGTTACCTGCAAAACTTAGAAAAACCCATTTCATTTCAAATGGCGTGAAGCAAAATTTTTGTTTGCTAGCTTTGTATGAAGTTTTATAACTGAAGTCCTGAGAAATGTCTCTAAGATTAATTAGTGGCAGTGATGAAGGGGTGAATGTGGCATTCTGTCTAGGTTATTTACAAGAAAAGAGTTTTGTACGTTTTAAAAACATGATTGCTAAACTAAGCTAATGGTGTTAGCCTGGAATAAAGATGCCTGTGGAAAAGACAGAGCTTATCCACTTACACATCTTCTATCTCAAGCATCTACATCTCAACATTTTAAAATATAAGAGTAGAGCAATACCAAGTGGTTCTTTCCTTTTGGTGTCATTTTTCACCAAAAAGTTTCAAGTAACGATTATGTTTTTTAAAATCCCCTGAAAAGTAATTTTTCCTGAAAATAATATATTTAATGCAATTAGTATAGCATTTTAAAATTACTGGACATCACATATATTATTTTGTCTTCACAGAATTGCCTGAGCCAGATTTTCTCATCCCCATTTGACTTCAAGCAATAGTCACCAGGTGGTGAGAAAAATAAGGCTAGAATCTAGATTTTTTTGATTCCCAACTTTGCATTGTTTTTATTGGCTCATAAAGGAAAGGGAAAGGAAGCAGTACTAGCTGAAAAGTTGTAGTAGAGGTCTATGTTTCCTAAGTGAATATGATAGTACTGGTATTAATGTATAACTTAGGGGTTCAAATTCACATTCTTTCTCTACTTTTAGGTAATTTCTGGTCATAGTTTCAGTAGTCTAACACAGTGGTAACTAAGTGTTTTTAATTTAAAATTCCTTTAATAAACCAACATAAGAAATTATCTTAACAAAGTTTTACATAAATAAATATCTGCTTACACTTTGGGAATTACTGGATACTACTAGATAATTTATTATCAATCAAAATTTAATTTAGCCCTCAACTTTTCTCCAGACTTTTGTTAGAATTCCCCTTTTTGGGGCACACTCTTTTTTAGATTACTCCAAGGCTCCAATACGAGGTTACCTCAGGTTTAAGATTCTTCTTAAGGTATTATAAGTATATTAGAATGGTGGAATGGTAAATTCGGTAGTGGTGAGTTTATGAGTCTTTTTGTTTATTTGGGTTTTTTCATTTTCACAATGGGAATATATTGTACTTTTATAACAGGAAAATATTTTCATACCATTTTAGATAAGCAAAATTATAAAAAGGAGGAAAGAAAGGAGGGAGGGAGGAAGGAAGGAAAAAAGAGAAAAAGAAAACAAGCCTTGAGAAGAGCATTGTTGGGTTGCTGCTGTGATTATTGTGCTGCGATTATCCTTTGCCAGACCATACCCTTGAAGGTGATGTTTTAGTAAAGGAATGAGTGTTCCCACTGTTGGCTGTCCTGGAGAGAGGCTAGTTCTGGATCTAAAAAGCCCCATTTGGGGGTTAAGTTGGAAGGTGTGGAAATGCCAGAGTTCTGATTGGTGGGACTTAAGTTAGACCCGACCCAGGGAGGAAGAAGGCTGACTGTGACTGTTGTATGGACTCAGTCACCGTATCTAGTAGCAGCTGAAGGGAGGGACCTGTAGAAGCCCCTCGGCTGGGCTAAAGTAAGGACAGAATCACTGCAGATGGGTGGCCCCGGAGAGCAGAGACATCATGAAGATGGTGGACATCGGGTGCAACCAGGTGACCAGAGAGGGATGCCATGGTGTTGAAACTGGAGGGGTGAAGGGAGAGGGGAGTGTGTTCCCAAGACACAGGAGACGTGCCGGGAGACCCCTTGAGCAGAGAAGTTCCCAGGGGTTTAGCTGGTAGGGGCTAAGTTGGGGCAGTGGTGGCTCTTATCATTGCTGAGTTAGATATAAAAAGCAGGCATGACACTTTCTCATGCCTCAGACTTGTGAGACCTGGGACATAAGTGGCGGGAAGTAGGCATGGATGAAAGAAAATGCATCAAAATGTGGAAGGAAAATACACGTAAGTTGTTGAATTAGAGGTATTTTTTTTTCTTTTTCTATGATTTTCAAGTCACGTACAGTTTCTGCCACAATTAAAAATATCAGCATGTTATAAAAGTTATGTGTTGTTTGGTTTCAACCCTCAGTCCCTGTTCAATCAGGGTGTCCTTGCTGCCTCTTCTAGTATTTCAACTATGGAATTATTATTCTTACTATGTCAGTGTATGGAATTAGTCCTTTGCCAGCTCTCCAGGCTCTGCTTCCAAGTTGACACTCTGTAGGCTCCAGCTCCTTCAGAGTCCTTCTTTCACCCTTCACAAAGGAGAACAAAGGAGGCTAAATTATATCATATCCAAATATTCAGAAGTGGCAAAGCTGATTGTTATTTTGTAAAACAGTCAGGAAGTAACTGTTGACTGAACGCTTCAAGGCATCTAGAAACCTCTTCACTTGCCCAGCATATTTTAAGGATTCAATAAAGATTTGTTGAATGACAATATAACCAATCAATACATTAATTAATTATCTAAGTATTGCATGCTAGGTATTATTTAGAATTTAAATATTGAGTCCTTTGTAATAGCTCTGTGTTCCTAATATTTTTCAGTACTATAGACTGAGGTTCACCAAAAAAGCTTCCTGAGAGATGTATAATATATACTGTAGGGTTATACTGTTCAGTATAGCAGCCACTAGTCAGATTAAAGTGCAGGTAGAATGGATTAAGATGTGTTGGAAAATACACACTGGATATTGAATTATTTTATTAATGTTTTTAAATTTTGGTTACATACTGAAATGATAGTCTTTTGGATATATTAGGTTAAGTTGAACATATTATTAAAATTATTTCACTGGTTTCTTTTTATTTTTAAAAATATCTGTGGACTTAAAAATGCTCAGAGCCTGAAAATTAAGCGTTATGTTTTATTTGGTGGGAATAAGACAGAATCTCAAGTAACCTGAGAGAACTGCTCCAAGGAGGATACCAGGGGGAGCCAGGTTATACGGAAGTTTTGCATCAAAAGTCAGGTGGTCAGAACATCAAAAGATGATTAATTAAAGAAAATCAGATATCACAAATTAAGAAATTTAGCACTTTTCTTTGTCTGGGAGTCTAGGCTGATTGAAATAATTCTTTTGATTATGTATCTCACCTATCTGGGGCCAGTATCCTGTGTTTCCAGGAAAACATCTACTTTTGCTTCATTGACTATGCTAAAGCCTTTGACTGTGTGGATCACACCAAACTGTGGAAAATTCTTAAAGAGATGGGGATACAAGACCACTTTACCTGCCTCCTGAGAAATCTGTATGCAGGTCAGGAAGCAACAGTTAGAACCAGACATGCAACAGTGGACTTGTTTAACATTGGAAAAGAGTACATCACGGCTATATATTGTCACCTTGCTTATTTAACTTATATACAGAGTACATCATGCGAAATGCTGGGCTGGATGAAGCACAAGCTAGAATCGAAATTGCCAGGAAAAATATCAATAACCTCAGATATGCAGATGACACCACTCTTATGGCAGAAAGTGAAGAGGACATGAAGAGCCTTTTGATGAAAGTGAAAGAGGAGAGTGAAAAAGCTGGCTTAAAACTTATTCAAAAAATGAAGATCATGGCATCTTGTCCCATCACTTCATGGCAAATAGATAGGGAAACAATGGAAACAGTGACAAACTTTATCTTCTTGGGCTCTACAATCACTGCAGATGGTGACTGCAGCCATGAAATTAAAAGACACTTGCTCCTTGGAAGAAAAGCCATGACCAACCTAGATAGCATATTAAAAAGTAGAGACATTACTTTACCGACAAAGGTTCGTCTAGTCAAAGCTATGGTTTTTCCAGTAGTCATGTATGATGTAAGAGTTGGACCATAAAGAAAGCTGAGTGTCAAAGAACTGATGCTTTTGAACTGTGGTGGTGGAGAAAACTCTTGAGAGTCCCTTGGACTGCAGGATCAAACCAGTCCATCCTAAAGAAAATCAGTTCTGAATATTCATTGGAGGGACTCATGCTGAATCTCCAATACTTTGGCCACCTGATGCGAAGAGCTCACTCATTGGAAAAAGACTTTGATGCTGAGAAAGATTGAAGGCAGGAAGAGAAGGGAAGGACAGAGGATGAGATGGTTGGATGGCATCACCGACTCAATGGACATGAGTTTGAGCAAGCTCTGGGAGTTGGTGATGGGCAGGGAGACCTGGTGTGTTGCAGTCCATGAGGTCACAAAGAGTCAGACGTGACTGAGAGACTGAACTGAACTGATCCTGTGTTTTCACATCCAGTTTCCTCAGGGTTCACCATGGGGAGTGACTGCAGGGAGTGGCAGTAGTCTAATGGCTGCTAGATGGCAGGTATTCTTTTCTCAGACTCACCAGCTCACACTGGAAGAATGCAATCACTGATGACTGTGACATCCTTATTTATTCATATGGCATAAAATATTTCATTTCTCATATGGTTACTAGAAATTTTAAAGTCACATATGTAGCTCATAATATTTCTATTGAATAGCACTATTGTAACAGACATTTTTAAAGGAGGGGATTTATCACATAGTTTTCATATGATTTTATTGAAGTACTGAAAATCTCCTTTCTCACACTTCTGCTGTATACTGTTGTAAACCCTCATTTCTTCTCTTGGTCATGTAATGATTATTTGACAGTAAGAAGATCATAAAGTCAAGCAGCAGTATAAAAGCAATGCTGCCACTGTTAACTGCAAAATATAGGGTGGGTTAGAAGTTCAGGGACTAAAAGTACAAGAATTTTGTTTGGAGGAACTGAATAGATGATAATGAGCTCATAGGAGCAGAATACACCAAGTACATGAACTGTTAGGAATCTGAATATATGTTCAAAAAAGAGGGACATTTGTAAGAAAAATTATTGTGAGGTGGTGCAGTAGAGTATTGTATTTTCAGGTGTGATTCCATCATTTGGTATCTTAAAATCTTACAGATCTATTTTCAAGCGAGATGGACCATCTGTACTTGAGGTACTTTTCAGAAATCCCAATCTTAACTGTCAAAGCCTAGGTAAGAATGAATAATATTGCAAACTGCCAAAGAGAATACTAACCATCCATCTGATAACATTCTAGCCAACAGCTAATACATTTGGATAGTATAAGCCCAGTTTCTCATCCAAATGTCCTCACTTCAGTTCAGTTCAGTTCAGTCGCTCAGTCATGTCTGACCCTTTGCGACCCCGTGAACCGCAGCACGCCAGGCCTCCCTGTCCATCACTTAAATATAGTTATATGCCATAATCTCAACTACTTTGAGTTGATGTAGGAAATAGCCATGTGATATATATGTGACATGTTTTTATAGAACAGATATTATCTAGTGGGTTTCTCAAAGTCTCTGTGATTAGGATCCATATGAGTAATTTGTCCTTGATTTAGAATGTGTTAAAAAAAGTTCTCTCCTTAAAAACTCATCTTTCCTTTTGCTTGACAAAGAGGTCCCATGATACTGCTCTTTTGCCTTGGGTAATCATAAGCTCAGAATTAATTTAGTACTTAATTGTGGTAATAGTTTGATTTCTGGTTCTTGATAAAATTATCTTCCTCTAACTCCTTTCCACTCTCTTATTTTGACTTGAAATACCCTCAATACCTAATTATAGAGGTGGCTGTTAGTGGGCTGGGGCTCATGCTCAGCTACCCTGACATGAAAAGTACCCACCACGCCCCTCGATGCCCAGTGCAGCCACACATGATCCCAGGGAAGACTCTCACTCTGTCCTCAGTTAAGGTTCAGCCATGTATTAATTTTTCTGATGGAATATGTAGAGGGTCCCAGACTAAGTAGAAATATAACATATTAAGATATGCCTGAATATATTCTAACCTTAATTCAAGGTAAGGGAAAAATAGCCTCCCCCTCCCCCTCCCTTTTTTTGCTTTTATAAAGAATGAAAGCCCTAAAGGAAAGAAAAAAAATCTCTCTGAAGTAGTGATAGAAATAAGAAAGAACTAAAGAATTTCAAACTGAGAAAGGTGACAGTGATAAAACCTTGAATTAAAAGTTCAGTTGTGTCATGAAATTGTGCCCAGTACTTTATGAAAAGTTTCTACTAGGTGATATAATGCCCTATATGATCAATTTCC
Organism: Aepyceros melampus; assembly: GCA_006408695.1. Lineage (NCBI taxonomy): Eukaryota > Metazoa > Chordata > Mammalia > Artiodactyla > Bovidae > Aepyceros > Aepyceros melampus. The sequence continues at coordinate 232,520 of SJXQ01008661.1, forward strand.
AGCCTGCCTTTCTGGCATTGTCCTGTCACTCTTCTGCTCCAGGCATACTGACCTTCATATTCCTCGGGTGGGCCAACCTCAGTTTTGCCTTAGGACCTTTGTACAAGCTGTGACTTCTACCTGAAATACTCTCACTACATGTTTACATGTCTGGCTCTTTGTTATTATTCAAGTTTCACCCCAGGGCTTCAAGGTGGTACAGTGGTAAAGAATCCGCTGGCCAATGCAGGAGATGCAAGAGACACGGGTTTGATCCCTGGGTCAGGAAGATTCCCCTGGAGTAGTAAATGGCAACCCACTCTTGTAGTCTTGTCTGAAAGATTCCGCAGACAGAGGAGCCTGGTGGACTACAGTCCATGGGGTTGCAAAGAGTTGGACACAACAATGACTGAGCACACACACATTTCATCCCCAATAACAATCAGGTTTCAGGCCATTTGAAGAAGTCCCTGTAACTTCAATCCCTGTCACGTCAGTTTTTCTTCATTCCTTGCTCTCATCACTATATGAAATTATATTTGGCCATGTTCCATCTTTAGAATGAAAGCATATGACTAGAGATGTTATTTGCTTTGTTCTCCTCTGTCCTCAGCACCTCCTGTTACTGAATCAAACTTGGGTCCACTCACTCATGCGCCGTAAAGCCTACCTACTGCCAGCGGGTTATGGTGAAGGAAAGTGCAGTGTTCGTTGCAGGGCATCGAGCAAGGAGTCAGGGCAGCTAGTGCTCAAAACCCCTGAACTCCTGGACAAGTCACAGCAGAGCATTTTCAAAGGCAAGGTGAGGGAGGGGCGTCCCACGCTTGTGATCAGCTCCTGAACAGTTCTCTGACTGGTTGATGGTGAGGCAACTGGGTAGTGTCACAGATGTAACATTATAAATCTTCAGGCTCCAGTAGGTCTGGGAACTATGTGCTCATGATCATCAAGTAGTTAATTTCTTCCATTTGGTGGGGGTTTCAGCATCTATAAAACAACTCAGGAAACGTGCATCAGACACTATTGTCTAGGTACTTCAGAGAGGAGCTAAAGCAGAGGATATGGGGGATGGGTCTGTCCCAGGAAGGCCCCATAGAGTCCTGCTTAGTTATACTAGGACAGTGTCAGGCATATGGAAGGTTCTCAATAAATATTTTTAAATCTATTTACTCATCCATTATTGTCTTAGGTCAGGTTCCCTGTGAAGCAGACTTTCAAATGGAGAATTTAGTGATAGGAGCCTTTGGGATCGACACCTGGGGGCCGGGGAGGAGGTAAGACTGGACAGAGGGAGGAGCTGAGCTGTGATGGGGCCACAACAAAACTTTAGTCAGTCCACAGGAAACTGGAGTTGGATGATCCTTGGAGTTGTCACACCTTGAGGCAAGACGGCTTGGATTTCATACCTCTGGAAAGCGGACAAAACCTTGGGCCACTCAGCTGTCTTCAGTCAGGGCAATCAATCCTAGGCATGAGACTCAGCCACCAGCTCTGTCCCAAAGGGGGAGGAGGGATCTGGGCCATGGGGCACAGGAGCACTGCAGTTCATGGCCTGAGCCAAGAACAGGTCTAGCTGTTGGTGGTCCAGCAGTGAGCTAACGGAGGAGTATGGATTCCTCCTAGTCCCTGCCACTCCAACCAATACACTACCATGCTGCAGGGATTTCTCATTCCTAAGATACAGTTTATTTAGACTCCCGGAAATAGAAAATAGAGTGGTAGTTCCCAGGGGCTCAGAGGTAGGGGACTGGGCAGAGGCTGATCAAAGGCCTCAAGCTTCCAGCTGTAAGATGAGTGAGTTCTGAGATGAGTTCCAAGATGTGAGTTTTAAGAGGAGTAAGTGCATGACATCATGGTGACTGTAGTTAACAACACTGTATTATATACTTGAAAGTTGTTAGGAGAGTAGATCATAGATGTTATTACTGCCAAAAAATACCAATTATGTGAGGAGTTGGAGGTGGTACTAACCTTACTGTGGCAACCATTTCACAGTAGATCCATATGTCAAATCACATCGTACACTTTAAACTTACAGATGTTATATGTAAAAAAAAAAAAAAAAAATCCCAGTAAAAGTGGAGTGGGGAAACAGTAGTTTGGCTATCCTTGTTGAAGGAGGTCTGTGTTGTTTGACCCATCATGCCGAAATACCATAGCCTGACATTTAGCACTTTTTGTCATTGTCCCCTGCCTTTGCTGTCAATACTCACTGTGTCAATCCAATCTCTGTGTTGTCTGCCTTAGCACACAATGTACTAATTTCTTCCTTTGCCTATATTACATCTTCCAGTCAATGGCACCCCTCTCCAGTGCTCTTGCCTGGAAAATCCCATGGACGGAGGAGCCTGGTGGGCTGCAGTCCATGGAGTTGCTAAGAGTTGGACACGACTGAGCAACTTCACTTTCACTTTGCTGCATTGGAGAAGGAAATAGCAACCCACTCCAGTGTTCTTGCCTGGAGAATCCCAGGGACAGGGGAGCCTGACAGGCTGCTGTCTATGGGGGTAGCACAGAGTCGGACACGACTGAAGTGACTTAGCAAACTTAGCAAACAAAAGTCCTCTCTGACAAACTATGTCTTACCCTCTTACACTTCATTTCAAAACTCACTCTTGCAGAATAGTCCCCATTAATACAATGCTATTTTATCTCTTTAATACATCCACATTTATGTAATACCAGAGAAGAGGGTATGGGAATATTGGAAGATATAACTGAATAGGAATAATACCTGCTGCATAGTAAGTGCCATTTTAAAGCCCTTTCTATGTAAATGATTGATACTAAATATTAAGTGTTGTAGCCATAACAATAAAAGAATGTGTGCATTCCTTGTTATTTAATAAACCTAATTCATGGCTTACTGAGTAAGACAAGGAAAAGAAGATTATCTAGTCTCAACATCTTATTTTCAAGATGGGAAAACTGGAGCATCATGATTTTAGGTGAACTGTCTGAGGTCATGTGTGTGGCTGAACTGGGATGAAAGCTCAGACTTCTTCCTTCATAAAGCATTATAGCTTTCACGTCCCCAGGCTCAGTCTCTTGGTAGCTAGTTGTTCATGTGAACAATGGCCACTCTCATCTCTCCAAGGGAGGTGCCAGATGCTGAGAGCTTGAGGTGTTTATGGAGGGAAGCAAACACTTTGAGTTGTGGGATTCAGAGGGAGCTGGGGACCGTGGAAACTCAAGCCCCAGGGCTGATAGAGCTGAGAAAGGGGGAGGTTGTAGGTGAGTTGGGGCAAACATTTCATTTGGCAGGCGTTAGGAAATGAGAGAATGTAAGGCATGTTCAGGAGGAAATCCATGGACAGCCTAGCTGAATATAAGAAATATAAGAAATAAGCTAAAAGACAGTGTGCTACAGGGAGTTCCTAACCTGTCAGGAAAGGATGTTGTCATTCTCCCACCAGAATTTATAACTTGGCAGCTGAGAAGCTTTCTGCAATTATGGCACTGAACGTTAGTTTCTAGTGGGAGAGGAGTCATGCAGTCACTGCCACGCTGCTGTCACAAAGAGACCTGCTGCTTTTGTTTTGTTTGCCAAGAACTAGAGGCTGGCTTCACCATCCCGCTCGTAACTTGGCCACCATGCACTCTTTTCTCTTACTATGAATACTCATGTGGAAACTTTGCAACTATTTTAGGTACTTCGGTAGAGTGGCCTTCTCGATGATGCCGGGGCTCCCTGTTCTCTTACAGTGAGCTAGTAGTGGCGGATTTCAGGAGGAAGTGCTTGCTAGCAATTAAATTCTGATGAACAGTTAGGAGTGGAAGTATTCCAGGAGACAGAGCTCCGCAGAGGCTAAGTGTGCACTAGCATTGCAAGTGTGACCAATCACATGTTCATTTGGCAGGCAGGCAGTCTCCATGACCGCCACAGAGCATGGCATTGAGGGACGCTATCAGTGACACTGAGTGTTGTCAACAAGCAATGGTCTCCCATCAGCAGGGAAATCCTGAGGCAATCCAAAAGCATTTATCAATGCATACATCAAAGCCAAAGCAAGAAAGTCATTTCCAAAGTGAGAAATGTCTCATCTGTGTCATGGTTCCCAGACAAATCCCTTTCTTGTGCGATACCAGATGACAAATGAGGCAGCTGCTCCTCTATTGGATGCCTGCACAAAACAGGCAATGGGAACAGTTGCTGCACATGCCATACTTAATCCCTATCCCAATTGGCTCAGAGAATCGCTTTCTTTTCTATGTGTCATAAATCAGATAACATGGGGAAGTCATTTTAAAAATAGTCCCTTCATGGTAATGCATGAGTTCAGTTGTTTCAGGAGGCCAAGTGTTAGTTTCAATTAAAAAAAAAAAGTATCACTGCTTTATATGTGGTGTTAGGAAAAGGTGTGGCATTTGAATGTGATTGCTGAAATTTGGAATTCCAGAAATATCAGGCATTTTGAATAACATGGATAAGAGGTAAAGAACCTACTGGTCCTTTACTTAATACTTTTTAATAATACAACAGAAGTTGGAGGTTCACACTCTCTGTTTCCCATTTTCTGGATGACTCTGATCCTTCAGATTAGATCCATAAATTGGAAACCAGGGACCAGACAAGTTGTTTTTGCTTTCCCGACATGGGTCCTTGATATCCCCCAGGGTTTCAGTGAGGATCTCATGGCTTTCTCACTATGAATGAACAATTCTTGGTTGCCATGATTTCTGGCTGTTCTAGGTCAGGGACACATTCATAATAAACCTCTACCCTATAATTCATGTAACAGGTTTGTATTAAATCAGTCCCATTATGTTGTCTTCAAAAAAAAAAAAAAAGACATTAGTATCTGGTCCCATCACTTCATGGCAAATACATGGGGAAAAAATGGAAACAGTGACAGACTTTATTTTCTTGGGCTCCAAGATCAGTGTAGCTAGTGACTGCAGCCATGAAATTAAAGACACTTGCTCTTTAGAGGAAAAGCTATGACAAAGCTAGACAGCATATTGAAAAGCAGAGACATCACTTTGCCTACAAAAGTCCATATAGTCTAAACAATGATTTTTCCAGTAGTCATGTATGGATATGAGAGTTGGACCATAAGAAGGCTGAGCACTGCTTTTGAGCTGTGGTGTTGGAGAAGACTCTTGAGAGTCTCTTGGATAGAAAGGAGATCAAACAAGTCAATCCTAAAGGAAATCAGCTGAGAATATTTATTGGAAGGACTGATGCTGAAGCTGAAGCTCTAGTACTTTGGCCACCTGATATGAAGAGCTGACTCTTTGGAAAAGACCCTGATGCTGGGACAGACTGAAGGCAGGAGGAGAAAGAGGCAACAGAGGATGAGATGGTTGGATGGCATCATTGACTCAATGGACATGCTGCTGCTGCTAAGTCACTTCAGTCGTGTCTGACTCTGTGTAACCCCATGGACTGTAGCCCACCAGGCTTCTCTGTCCGTGGAATTCTCCAGACAACAATACTGGAGTGGGTTGCCATTACCTGCTCCAGGGGATCTTCCCGACCCAGGGATCGAACCTGAACTGGCAGGCGAGTTCTTTACCACTAGCACCACCTGGGAAGCGCAATGGACATGAGCTTAAGCAAACTCTGACAGATGGTGAAGGACAGGGAAGCCTGTTGTGCTGTAGTCCATGGGGTTGCAAAGAGTCAGACATGATTGAGTCCCTGAACAACAGCAACAACATCATGTTGTCATTCCAACTGGTTTCACTTCTAGTGCCTTCATGCTTGGGTCCCTGTGTTGGTTTGCTGACTGTTAGTTCTTTCGGGACTGGATTCAGTTTCAGCTTCCTACTCATTTTAGAGATAAGGTAACTTCCTCTAAACTCAGGTTGCCTGACTGCAGCCCCACAACCTGCTGGATCTCTTAAGGATCTCTGATTGTGCTAGCTCCTTGGACTCTCTTTGCCAACCTGTACAGCTTCCTGGTCTCTGGGTCAGGCTTTATCTGACCCATCCCCCAAGCTAGTGTCAGTGGCTAAGATTGTAGGACATAAATACTTCCTTAGTTTTAATTTTTATTCCTAAACATTCTTTAAGCTGCAGCTGCCACCTTGCTACTTCCAATGTTTATTTATTCATTTAAAAGCATTTAAAATTTCTCTATTTTGCCAGGCACTGAAGCTGATACCAATAATAATAATAATAATAAGGCATGATTCTTTCCTTGAATTCACAATCTAAGGTAACATTTCATATAGTAATATCCTATGTTTGTATAACCTTTCAGTGTTCACAAAGAACTTTCATATGTTATTTCTTGACTATTATTCTTAAAGCAATAGATTAATTGATTTTCCATATTCAAGACTACAGCTATCCCAAAGGAGTCATGAAACTAACTTTCCCATGATGTAATTCAGTTTCATACCGGAGAGAAGCCTTATAAAAGTAATGAATGTGGGAAAGTCTTCAGCCAGAATTATCACCTTTTTCAACACTCAAGAATTTGTACAGGAGAGAAATGCTATAAATGTTTCATTGCCTGAGGAAACTGGTTTTTGACCTATATTAGCTGGTGAATTTTTTATTTAAAGAGGTCTCCTTTTCAGGGCCATTGGGGTTTTAATACCAGGTTCATCTCTTTTAAATTGAGAGAATGTGGAATTTGTGCTTTTGAATTATATTTATAAGTAGCTTTATTAATCAAAGTTGACAGCCTACAGAAAGTTTGATGGGCTTACATGATAATATTTTTTGTACATTTTGGTAAAAGCTGACATAGGATGAATAGTCACTATGGTTAGATAAGGCATAGCAGTGCCATTGGAAAGTACAGAAACACCTAAGAATGTTCTGTTGTCAACTGAAAAACATACCTTTGGGAATTGCAAGAAACAGTTGCCAGTGACATCCAATGCCAAGTCCATAAAGGTGTGATGGCAGTGTCACTTTATGGAGCTACATTTTTTCAACTCAAATATGCCAAACTTTTATTTACTTTTAGGTAATTTGCTATAACTATAGGGTGAGTTGCCACCAGCTAAGGTTAGCACTATATGTATATAAAAATCTGTCTGCTTAAATTCAGCAAGTAGATGGCAGGAAGGAAAACAGAGAAACCAATTTCAAAATATCTACTGCATCTTGGCAACCCGGGAATGCTCAGAACCCTCAAGACAATTTTGAAGTTGATTCTTCAAGAGCTGGAAAAATAAAATTGGCACCTGAATGGATACATTTATAAGAGCACCTTGGGTTGTCAGTCATAATCATAAATTGACTTATTATTCTGATATGTATGTTAAAGTTAAAATTTTGTGATCATCCAATAAATTATTACAAAATTTTATCTACTCCTTTAAACTGTCTTTAAAGATGGCCTTAGAAAAATACCCATGAATAGCTCTTATCTTAAAAACCTTAGAAGAAGAAACACGTGCAAAAGCATAAACTGTGGTAAAAGAATCAAGAATTCAGATATTTCATGCTGACACTGTATCACTGGAGTTTCAATGTAAAAAATGTTCTGTCTCTGCACTCCCCTTCAAATTGTAAAGCTGTTTCAGATGAACGTAGAGATGTGCTTACAGTACCAGAAAGCTGTGCCTTAACACACGCAGCAATTGTGTGCCAGAAAACATGCCAAACTCCACACAACATTCTCCTGGGCACTGTTCTCTGTCCCCTTCTATCTTATCATTACAACCGTAAGGGAAACAGCTGAGTTGGGAAACCAACTGTGAGTGACTTCCAACTATGTCCCAGGTGTTGAAATTCATGTTACAATATGTTGACTCCTTTAATCCTTAAAGAGATTGTATTATATTTGTGTGATTATTCCCATTTTACCTGTGGGAGAACAGAATTACTTTGCTCAAGACCACACAGCTCATTATTTAAGCTCCTCTGCACTTCTGCCACCTGGGAGTATGTGGTGTTTAGGATGCACAGACCCAGGAAAGTCAAGGTGGACTCACTAAACACATGCTACCCTCGTGGAGCTTACGTTCTTTTGGAGAAGACAGAAAAGAGAGAAAGGAGAGAGGGGAGAAGGAATGAGGAAGGAAGGGGAAAGGAAGGAAAGAAAAAAGGGAGGGAGGAGATGGTTTAATGGTGATGCGTGCCCTGAGGAAAAGGAAACAGGAATGTGTAAGCACAGGATAGAAATAGGAGAAATATTAAATGGTAAAGACATGGAGAAAAAAAAAAAGACAGGGAGGGACAGCAGAGAAGATGACCTCTGAACTAAGAACTGAACAGAGAGGAGGAACTAGGCACTCAAGGATCAGGAGAAGAAAGTTTTAGCTGAGGGACCAACAGGCCTAGGCACTGAGGCAGAAAACAACTCCATTTGTTTTAGAAACATAAATCCAAGTGCAAAAATCCTACAACATACTCAGTAAATTGAATCCAGCAGGACATTAACAAATCGATGTCAAGTCATGCAAAAGGTATTTCAACTTTTCAACATCTATCAAAGTAATTCACTAAATTAAGAGAGGATAAGTTAGATGATTATATCAGGAAGACTGAATTAAATATTAAATCAGATATAACCCATTCATGACAAAGAGGGGAAAATGCCCTTCAGGAACTAGAAATACAAGGAAATTTCCTCATAGAGCCTAAGTGAACAGCTTTAGCAAACATCGTAATTAAGAGGGAAATAGTAGAGTCAATTTGGTTTAAACAGCAGTGTCATCTCTCAGGATATTATCCAACAGATGTCTGTGGCCATCAAAATAAGGCAAAGGAAATGAGGTGTAATTATTGAAAAGGAGAAGATAGAATTTGGCAGATGATATGACTGTCTACCTTTGAAATCTAAGGCAATCAACATACATTCTATTACAACTTAAAACAGCTCATCAAAGAGGCAGAGTTTGCAATCAACATACAAAAAGCAATAGCTTTTCTTTTTTATTGTTTTATTGTAACATGCTTAACACAAGACCTACCCTTTGAACACATTTTTAAGTGTGCAATACATTATTCTTGACTGGGAGTACGCAGCGCTGTACGGCAGTTCTCTAGAGCTTGTTCATCTTGCTTGACTGGAGCTTTATGCCTGTTGGTTATACTCCACATTCCCCTTCCTCCAGCGCTTGGTCAGCACTGTTCCATGCTTGGCTTTCCTGAATGTGACTATGTACTTTCGATGCCTCATATAAATGGGATGGTTGCAGTACTTTTTTCTGTGACTGGCTGATTTCACTTAGCTTAATGTTTTCAAAGTTTGTCCATATTGTTGCATATTGCAGAATTTCCTTTTCAAAAGCTGAAGAGTTTTCCACTGTACGTATATACCACATTTTCTTTACACATTTATTTTTAGGTGGACATTCAGGGTGTTTCCACACGTAGGCTATTGTGAATAGTGCTACAGTGAATATAGGAGTGCTAGCTTTTCTATCCACCAACAAGAACCATTAGAAAACATAATTTTTAAAAGATAATTCAGATTTACAATTGCCACAGCAACTAAGTAGTAGTCAAGAATAAGCTTCATACAAATATAGGGACTTCACAAAGAAGGATATAAATGTATACTGAAAGCAGTAGAATAAGGTTTGAGTAAATGGAGAATGACTTGTGAATTTAAGGATTCAGTATTATAATGATGAAAGTTCTTCCCAAGTTTGTCTTTGGATACAATGGATTCACAATCAAGATTGCCATAGCATTTTTCATAGAAGAGTATATATGCAAAATTGCCAAGATGATTTTTAAATTTTTAAGAAATGTTATTATAAAGTATAATAATGAAAACAACATGACTTTGTAGATAAATAGAGCCATAGAACAGACTAGAAGGTTTGGTTTAGTATAAGAACTGCAGAACTTTGACTTAGTGAGGAAGGGATGAACATCTCAGTAATGACGTAATAACTGATTATTCATTCACAAACAAAAATTCTTAATAAAGAATTATGTATGTATATGTGTATGTGTCTATGCACACACGAGCTACACACATTTACCCTGAGAAGTACATGTGAACAGGGAGGCTTGTACAAGAAGGATTTCATTATCATTTTAATAATGAAATATCAGAAAAAATGTCTATTGTTGCTCGAATTGTGAAACAAATTATGGCATATCCAAATATGAAATATCATGTAGTTGATAAAAGCATGAGGTGCATCCATATGTGATCACACTGAAAAATCTCAGAATCATGTTTCTGAGAGTAAAACAAATTATAAAATAATCCAATATTATACCATTTTTATAAATCAGGTTACAGAAGTTATTTCACATGAAACTCATGATTTATATTGTCTATATATGTAAATATATATACATATAAAGGAAAGGAAATGTTTTAACAGATAAAATTTTTATATATTATACAAATACTTTCATGTATTTAATGTATTATATATGAACACACACACAAATATATATGTATATAATTGACTACAATGTTTTCATTCCTTTAGGGAAGTGTCTGATCAGGGTTTTCAAGACTACATGGCAGAAAATTACTTTGTGCTTCAGAGATTATCTAAATATGTCATATTATGTATTATTACATTTCCTAAGTAGAATAATGTGAAGTGAATCTTCTCAGAAGAATCCCTGTAAATAAAAGATTAAACTATTGTTTGAATAGTTTAATCAACTATTGATGAATGAAATGAGCTAAGAGGCTAAAAATCCAATAATTTTTCACTACTTTCTGGTTAAGTATTTTGGAAATATGAACAAAGAATAAGAAGGAAAAAGGAAAGCCTAATTATTTAACCACCGAAGAATTGATGCTTTTGAACTGTGGTGTTGGAGAAGACTCTTGAGAGTCCCTTGGACTGCAGGGAGATCCAACCAGTCCATTCTGAAGGAGATCAACCCTGGGATTTCTTTGGAAAGAATGATGCTAAAACTGAAGCTCCAGTACTTTGGCCACCTTATGCAAAGAGTTGACTCATTGGAAAAGACCCTGATGCTGGGAGGGATTGGGGGCAGGAGGAGAAGGGGACGACAGAGGATGAGATGGCTGGATGGCATCACGGACTCAATGGATGTGAGTCTGAGTGAACTCTGGGAGTTGGTGATGGACAGGGAGGCCTGGTGTGCTGCGATTCATGGGGTCGCAAAGAGTCGGACATGACTGAGCGACTGACTGAACTGAATTATTTAACCATATCCCTGTGTCAGGAAGATCCCCTGGAGAAGGAAATGGCAATCCACTCCAGTATTCTTGCCTGGAGAATCCAATGGACGGAGAAGCCTAGAAGGTTACAGTCCATGGGGTCGCAAAGAGTCGAACACGACTGAGCGACTTCACCTTCCACCTTCACCTTCTGTAAAAACCATAGAGTGCTTTGGCATAGTTATTCACAGTCTGCTTTCCTATTGTATTAGGACATACGTTTCTCAAGACATGTGTTAGTCCAGGGCTTAGATAGAATATTGATTTCCATTTAAAGATGGCATCACACAAGTATACAGAAATATATACTGTTTAGATGCATCACAGAAGCATATAGAGTGGTTATACAAATTCATCTGTTCTCAAAAGGAGTGTTAACTAAAGCTTCAGTCAGTGCATATCAGTTCAGTTCAGTCGCTCAGTTGTGTCCGACTCTTTGTGACCCCATGGGCTGCAGCACGCCAGGCTTCCCTGTCCATCACCAACTCCAGGAGCTTGCTCAAACTCATGTCCATCACATCATGGGTGATGCCATCCAACCATCTCATCCTCTGTCGTCCCCTTCTCCCCCTGCCTTCAATCTTTCCCAGCATCAGGGTCTTTTCTAATGAGTCAGCTCCTTGCATCAGGTGGCCAAAGTATTGGAGCTTCAGCATCAGTCCTTTCAATGAATATTCAGGACTGATTTCCTTTAGAATTGACTGGTTTGATCTCCTTGCAGTACAAAGGACTCTGAAAAGTCTTCTCCAACACCTCAGTTCAAAAGCATCAGTTCTTTGGCGCTCAACTTTCTTTACGGTTCACCTCTCACATCCATACATGACCACTGGAAAAACCAGCGCCTTGACTAGCTTTAAACCATAACATAGCCAGTGCATATAGTCAGAACGTATTTGTCGATTGATTGGAGCAATGTGTTTAAGTTTTACAGAGGATTCCCTAGCTACACAACTACAAAAGGAAAGAAGTTTGATACTTCCCCCATGACCCCACGCCACCAGGAGATGCATCAAAGAAATTCTCTGTGCATTCTAAATGCATCCTATAGAGTTCCGTTCCTTGTTTATATACTGTGCACTGCTTCACATGGTGATAAACGTGAGTAAGAACTTCTGATGTCTTACTGAATGTTTATATAATTGTATGGATCTCGCTATCAAACTCATCCACTCAGTGGAGGCGTTTGTCTAGTTAAGATTTATGGAGCTGATTTCTGAAAGGATAAAGAGTAATAAAAATTGTTTCTCTGACATTCCAAATAAATAAACTCCCAGCAGTTGAAATCTACTGAAGTTCTACTCTGAATTACAGACCTGTCTTGAAGACTTAACTACTGAATTGAGAAATGAACAAATACTGAATTACACTTAATCCTTCTCAAAACACATTCAGTTTTACCAAACAACTTTGGATTTTTGTACCGAGAAGCATTTTTAAAAATTCAAGAAGTGTCTTGGTGTTAAATGAAAAATAATCCTGTAGTCTGCCTGCTGTGACTCGTTTGTTTTCATGCAATAAAACAGTGAGAAGGTATTTGTTTTCAAACAGATATCTCTCTGTCTTCTTGCCTGCAAGATATCTGATGCTTGATTTATTTCCTCATCAACTTTTTAGGTCACTAGAACTCTTTCTAACACACTCCTCTCAAATTCTCACATTAAATAGGACAAACCAATTGCATTTTTATATAATTTTTAAAGATTACTTTCCATTTACTTTCCGTTTATAGTTATAAAATATTGGCTGTATTCTTCATGTTATACAGTATACTCAGGAGCCTGTTTTATACCCAAAAATGGTTTGTACCTCCCACTTCTCCACCCCTATATTACCCCTCCCTGCTACTCCCACTGGTAACCACTAGTATAGTCTCTCTTGAGTCTGCTGCTTTTTTGTTATATTCGCTAGTTTGTTGTGTTCTTTAGATTCCATGTATAAGTGATAGCATACTGTATTTGTCTTTCTCCATCTGACTTAGTCGCTTAACATAAAGCCTCCCAAGTTCATCCATGTTTTGCAAATGACAAAAATCTGTTCATTTTATGGCAGAGTATGATTCCATTGTGTATGTATAAATGTATACATATAAATATATATGCATACATTTATACACACACACACATATATATATGCACATGCATATACCACATCTTCTTTATCCATTCATCTGCTGATGGACATATAGATTGCTTTGATATATTGGCCATGGTAAATAATGCTGCTATGAACATTGGGATGCATTTATCATTTGCAACTAATGTTTTTATTTCTTTCAGATGTATACCCAGGAGTGGAATTGCTGGCTTATACAGTTCTGTTTTTAGTTTTTTGAGAAATGTCTGTACTGTTTTCTACAGTGGCTGTACCGATTTATTTCCTCCAGCAGTGTAGGGCTCCCTTTTCTCCATAAACTTGTTGACATGTGTTATTTGTTGTCTTTTTGTTAATAGCCTCTTGATGAAAGTGAAAGTGGAGAGTGAAAAAGTTGGCTTAAAGCTCAGCATTCAGAAAATGAAGATCATGGCATCTGGTCCCATCACTTCATGGGAAATAGATGGGGAAACAGTGGAAACAGTGGCTGACTTTATTTTTTGAGGCTCCAAAATCACTCCAGATGGTGATTGCAGCCATGAAATTAAAAGACACTTACTCCTTGGAAGAAAAGCTATGATCAACCTAGACAGCATATTAAAAAGCAGAGATATTACTTTATCTACAAAGGTCCGTCTAGTCAAGGCTATGGTTTTTCCAGTAGTCATGCGTGGATGTGAGAGTTGGACTATAAAGAAAGCTGAGCACCGAAGAGTTGATGCTTTTGAAGTGTGGTGTTGGAGAAGACTCTTGAGAGTCCCTTGGACTGCAAGGAGATCCAACCGGTCCATCTTAAAGGAGATCAGTCCTGGGTGTTCATTGGAAGGGCTGATGTTGAACCTGAGACTCCAATCTTTGGCCACCTCATGCGAAGAGCTGACTCATTTGAAAGGACCCTGATGCTAGGAAAGATTGAGGGCAGGAGGAGAAGGGGACGATAGAAGAGAGATGGTTGGATGGCATCACTGACTTGATGGACATGAGTTTGGGTGAACTCCAGGAGTTGGTGATGGACAGGGAGGCCTGGTGTGTTACGGTTCATGGGGTCACAAAGAGTTGGACATGACTGAGTGACTGAACTGATTCTGACAGATGTGAGGCAATATCTCATTGTGATTTTTATTTGAATTCCCTGATGATTCATGTGCCTATTGGCCATCTGCATTTCCTCTTTGGAAAAATGTCTGTTTAGTCCTTCTTCCCATTTCTTAATCGTGTTATTTTTTTGATGTTGAGTAGTATGAGCTGTTGATATGTTGGATATTAACACCAACTTATCAATCATGTAATTTGCAAATATCTTCTCCCATTCATTAGGTTGTCTTTTTTATTTTGTCGATGGCTTTCTTGACTGTGCAAAAGCTTTTAAGTTTAATTGGGTCCCATTTGTTTAGTTTTGCTTTTATTTCCTTTACTAGACAGATCCAAAAAATATTGCTTCAATTTATGTCAAAGAGTATTCTGCCTATGTTTTCCTCTAGTAATTTTATAGTATTTGGTCTTACGTTTAGGTAGGACAAGCTAATTTTCACATATATTTTCTGCCTTACTCATTGCCTAGCTCCTTTCCAGCAAATAGATTAGAAGTTTTGTAGCTCTTTTGTTATACAGAATCCCATGGGATACACTTGAGGTGCAGCTCTCAGCTCGGATGGTCTAGGCTTTAGGAATTCTTTTGGCTATCCTTTAAATCCTCCACTACAAAGTCTTTATTTTCCAATATAGCACATACAATGGACTAGTCTTGTATGTACATATTATTGTATGGATGTAGACTAGTATATATGTATGTATATGTTGTATGTATGCAGACTAGTCGGATTTCTACTGGAACTTTTAATAAACATAAAAAATAAATATGTCAGAGAATGGAGCTTCACACCTTCCCCACCCTCATCAAGCCAGCTCCTCAAGCCTCCCCCTTCTTAGCAAAGCCCCCACTACGGGTGGGATCAAGAGTAACCTAGTCAGCATCCTCAGAGTCATCCAAATCCTTCTCTTTCTTTCAAATTGTATGTGCAGGAAATCATATTATCAGGAAATTTTGCCATCAAAATATACTTGTAACATCGTCCCCTCTCACCAGTTCCGTGCTGGTCTGAGCCTCTGGGCCACTGACCTCCTCACTGGTCTGCGTGTTCTCTACCTCTTAGAGACTGTTCTCCGAACAACTATTTGAAAGCCCCTTTTGAAATGTAAACCTTATTGTGTCATTTCGCTGCCCAAATCCTTTCAGTGGCTTCCTATCTCACCTAGAACAAAATTCATGTCTTGCTTAGGAAACCAAGACTTTGTATGACCTGACTGTGATTTTTTTACATCTTGAGTCTTCTCTCTTGTTTCCCCTGTCCATAAATTCTGCTTCTGTGACACTGCCAGCCTAGAGTTTCCTCAGAGGGAGCAGAAGCATGCCTCTGCCCCAGGGCATTTGCACATGTTTCTTCCTACTGGGAACACGCCTTCCCCAGATATTCATATAGTTCACTTCTTCACATCATTCAAATGTTACCTCCTCAGAGAGAATGTTCCTGGACACCCTATTTAAAATGGAGCAGCCTATCACCATTGTCTTACTCTACTCTTTTCTTTCTTAGCCCTTAGGTTATATCTTTGTCCATTGTCTCTCTTTCTTTCAAGACTGGAAGATATTTGAAAGCAGAAATCTTGTTCACCTTATTCAGTATAGTATCCCCAGTGGCTAGGACAGGATGTGCACTTGGCATCATATAGTCTTATTAGTTTAAATGAATGAATTATACATTAA
Source organism: Aepyceros melampus (assembly GCA_006408695.1). Taxonomy (NCBI): domain Eukaryota; kingdom Metazoa; phylum Chordata; class Mammalia; order Artiodactyla; family Bovidae; genus Aepyceros; species Aepyceros melampus. The sequence goes on from SJXQ01008661.1 coordinate 248,429, forward strand.
AATGGGTAAAATTTACATTATATTAAATATACTTCAATAAAGTTGTTTTAAAAAAACAGATTCTCCCATTTAAAAGTTGAGGGGAAAATGAGTTGAATGAATGAATGAATGAATGAAAGCAGTAGTTAACTTTAGTTGGCTAAGCTTCCCAAAATAAAAGTACTGATCTATAGAAAGCAGTGTGTTATGTTTGATTTCATCCAGTGAAAGTTTATTTCTTTTTCATGATCTGCTTGGAATGATTTCATTGTAATATAATATTTAAACATTGTTGTTGTTCAGTCACTAAGTCCTGTCTGACTCTTTGTGACCCCATGGACTGCAGCACAGCAGGCTTCCCTGTCCTTCACCATCTCCTGGAATTTGCTCAAATTCATGTCCATTGGATTGGTTTACAAATTTGAGCATTTTCTGAGTGACCAGAGACTGAGCTAGTCTGTCCATAAATTATCTCACATACTTCTCCAAGGCAGGTACTGCTATGGCCTCATGATGAGAAAGATGTGACTTTGAGAGTTTTTTGCCTGCCCAAGATCACAGCTATTGCATGACTGTGCTTGTATTTGAATCCAGGCATTTCCAGAACTAACCCTTTTTAAAGACTGAGCTAAAAGGATAGAAAAAAGTCGATGAGATGGATATCAAACTGCCATTTTTTGGAAAAAAAAAAAAGTATCCAAATTCAATCGGATGATGTTACTATTTATTGCCACTCAGAACTGACATCTGTTCATGGTCCTGTCATCATGAGTAATTCTTAGTCCTGAAGAGTTTCCCCAAAAGAAAGTCCACCACCCCCTCTTTGCCATTACCCTTTCCCCACAGGTCTTGACTTGTCCATCCATTCCATTCTCATCTGCTTCCTTTTTCTCTGCCTTATTTGGAGTTTCCTTTCTAGTTTCTCCTCTTTATTTTCAACTTCTCATGCCTTGTCTTACCAACATTTCCTCACATTCAGTTACATGTTCTCAAACTCCATCGTATTTTGTGTTGAAGCAAGATCATCTTTCAACAGTGCACTGGCCCTTGAAATATCTTGCATTTATATAACATTTTATGGTTCTCAAAGGTTCTAAGTCTCCCAAACAATACTGTGAAGTACATATTACCATCACAATTTGAGAGAAAAGGAAACTGAGTCACAGACCTTGTCCCTTACCCCATACTACCCAGAAATGTAGAAATGGGAGTAAAATAAAGGCCTTTTTTTCATTTTACCTAAGTGCACCATTTATTAGCTTATTGCATAAAATATGGTAGAATTCGTATTATCCGTTATGGTAGATACTAGTCACATGTGGTTATTTAAATTTAGATTAATTAAAATGAAGCAAAGTTATTCAGTTCCTTGATCATATTAGCTGCAATTTAAGTGATCAGTAAATACTTTCAGAAAGTAACTACTGTTCGGACAGCACTGATAATGAGCATTTCCATCTTTGCAGAATGTTTTATTGGACAGTGCTAGCTAGGTCCTTGTTATAATACTGATGCTGGGAGAAAGAAGAATTTCCACTGCTTTCCATCTGCAGTTGCATTAGGCAAGAATATACCTTATATTCCCAGGAGATACAGGACCATCTCATTCTAGTGAATACCTAGTGTATCGTCGTTCCCCAAGTTGGATCGTCAGAATTACAGATTCCTGACCCATTAAGTTTTAAATGAATCCATAGTGTTTGGAGATGGATTATTAACTCCTAATCTACTGTTAACTGATCAATCAAAGACTCAGAAAAGATGAGCTGACCCTGGAATCCAGTAGACATATCAGTTACAATCCTGTTATTTTGTCATTGCAGAAATTGAAGTCCACAGAGATAAAGTAACTCTTCCAAAGTCTAGAGGCAGAGCCAAGAACAAAATGTGAATTTCAGATTCCCTATGTGTTCACTTCTCTAAACCATGTTATTTTACTGAGTATTTGTAATCTACCAGACCCCATCCTAGACAATAATTAGGAAAGGAAGTTGGAGGGCAGCTGCTTCTTCACTTGTGCCTTTCCTCCTGCAATCATTAAAAACGGAGGGGCTGTTTTTCTCAGGCTCTGTCAGAAAGGAGCAGCCGTATGGGGCTCCCAAGACAGCTGGCCACAGGATTACACAGCCTCACCTTGGATAATGAGGCTGTGTCTCAGACCATACCTCACACGACTTGTTCCAGAATGTGTGTCTGCCGAGAACACCTGCCATGTGGCCCTTCCTCCACAGTCCTGAGCTCCTATCCACAGGAGTTCTAAATAAGTCAGTGCTGGGGAGCTCGAGAAACCCCACGACTTCTTGCCTGCCAAGTCATAACACAACAGCTGGATGTGAATATACAACCCCTGTCGTTTTTCCAAACAGCATGAGCCCTGGTCTGCAGCGGCCTGAGGAAGTTCTTGGGCATGTTGTAATTTACAGCTGACACTGGAGTAGCTGTCTTCCTCCTCGAGGTTTCCGGGGGCAGAGGCTCGGAACTTTTTCAAAGACTGCTTCTCTTCCTTCTGACCCTTCTGTCCAGGCACCACTACGCATTTGCTACCTCTAATCTTAAATGTTTGTGTGTGATTTGGTGTGAATATCAGTAACTTGGGAGGGTAACATCCCAAAGCTACTTTTACATTAACCCCTGTAAGAAAAGCTGAGATTTCTCAAGCGAAAGGCAAAGTAAGAATCAAGCTCCTCAGCTGATACCCTTTTGTGCTCGAAAACACCAGCTTGCTAAATTTGGTTGCCGTTTCCTTTTTAGCAGGGTAACACAAAAGTCTGAATTTCCCGTGTAGAGACATAACATTAACCAAAGGTGATGCCTATTTGAATTTCTTTCCCTAGCATCCACTCTTGTTGCCACTTCCGATTTGATTTCTCACTTATAATGAATAATTATGGGGTAAAATGGATTATGAGTTTCTGTAGCACAAAGCAGAACTGAATAGTTAGCAGCAGAAATCCAGCAGCTGCCCATGTTCATTTTTATCCTGGGGATCTGATGAACAAAACAGGAATGAATATGTTTTAAGTAAACAGCTCCTGTTCAGAAGGGACCTTGATGCAGGGAATGAAACCAAGCCTTGGTCCAACTGAGCTCTATAATCAGCAAACCCGCCACCATCTGTCAGGACTGGCCTCCCCCCTTGGGCTCTGCTGACAGACGGGCATCATTAGCTGGCACGTGCACTGGGTCACCCCACTGAGACAGGTCACCTTGTGTCTTGGGGATGTTTTTTGCCCCCCCTCCACCCCATTCCCCATTCTGATCCTGAGAAAGGAAAATTGAATCTTAGTCTTAAGATTAAATGATGACAGTATGAATCTGTCAGCTCCTTACTGGTAGCCAAGCAGGTTTGCTAAATTAAAAAGAGGGGGAAAATACAAGCTCACTTCCTCTTGCCACAGTTCACTAGGATCAGAAATGGGAAACCCTGACTGCCTACAGCCCCTTTAAATGCAAACACTTTCAAGATGCTTCTTGCCTTTACAGTGCTGTGTGGATTAATGCATAGACATGGAGACGTTGTATATTTCAGCTAAAATGCAGTGGAAATGAGAGAAACTAGCATGACTGGAGAATCAAAGAGATTTAACAAGCTGGTTAAGTAGTGGCAGGGTCCATGCAGGGAATCACTTAGAGGCAGAGAGAGAAAATGAATGGAAACTGCAAACACACCCTCTGTCCCCCAGCCTCCTAATTTTTTCAAATCAGTCATATGTCTGAACGCCTCATTCAGTTGTACAGACTTCCTTTCACAATTTTTTACTGTATTTTTTTCCCCTTAACGTACCTAATATTGTGAGCCCTGCACGTCCTCCACTTCCTCTAGAGGCAGCTGTCAGTCGCTCAGCTCCCCCACTGAAGGATGCCTCTGGCCCTGGCTTCTTGACCCTTGAGCCAAAGTCGTATTTTTCTCTTTGATTTCTCAGGGCTTTCTCATGAGTAACAGTGACCTAGTTCTGAGCCTCACTTTAGATACAAACTGGCAAGAATTTTTATTACTCAAATCTCAATGTAATCAATATTCTCTTCTGAGATAGCTCAATTAATTCTCTTAATAAAGGAATGCACCTTTTAGACAGGGATATAATTATAAATTCAGCTGCATTTTAATTTGGAAGCAGGAGAATGATTGTTAGAGCCCAAAGACACACAATAGAGACTCTTCTAGATGTCACTTGTCTACAAAATGGTGCAAATGTTGCCATTTCATCAGGGAACTGCTCCAAACTGTCTACATAGTGAATCACCCCCACAATACAGGATAATTTTATTTATTTATTAAAAAACATTTTTTTTTGTTTTGCTTTACAATACTGTATTCATTTTGCTATACATTGCATGAGTCACCCACGAGTGTACAGGATAATTTTAGTTTAAGGATCACAGAGTTTTTATAGATCATGGCTATCTTTTAGAAATTCCTTGGAATTCCCTGGCATTCCAGTGAGTAGGACTCTGTTCTCACTGCCAAGGGTCTAGGGTCGATCCCTGGTTGGGGAACTAAGATCTCAAAAGTCACATGGCAAACCACGCCCCACCTCAAAAAAAAAAGAAAAAACAGAGAAAAGAGAAATGTCACAAAACACAGTAAAGACTTGGTCTTCTCTGCTGATTTCTCAGACAGGTGCTCATCTACCCTGGAGGAGTCATACAACCGTGCCGGCCGAGGTCTCTACAGTCTTGGTCTTTGAATCTCAGCTTTTATATCCAGGTATAAATTCTGGTTCAGCTTCCTTTCTGTGCCTGCCAGTGGTTATTTCAGACCTTTAAGCAAACAGATTGGACCCTTTTGAAACCATGGGTAGTCATCAATCAAGTCCATTTACCTTAACCTGCCTTCACTAATCCAGGTCCCTTTAACTGTTGCTGTAGAAGACTTACATGTCCTCCAAGAAGCACTTAGCCTAAATAAGAAGGTGCATGCCTCAGGTATTTTATAAGAACTTGGAGGCAGCTGTGTCTAGTTGCAGATGAGCGGGTTAAGACTTGATCAGACCATTGAATCCCCCATAACTGCACATGTTCAGTGACGTTTTGACGTCCCAGGGCCGAAACTTCACTCTCAGATGGTGCTAAGCACCTTGATGTTTGAACGTCCAGAGTCCTGGAGCTTAGCTGCACCTGCACAGAACCACAATTATCGTATCTTTTTTCTTTTCTTGTTCTTAAATTTTATTTTTAATCAGAGGATAATTACTTTAAAATGTTATATGTTAGTTTCTGCCATACAACAGTGTGACTCAGCCATAAGTATTCCTATATCCCCTCCCTCTTGAAGCTCCCTCCTCCCCCACCCCATCCCACCTCTCCAGGTTGTCACGGAGCACTCGGTTGAGCTCCCTGTGCTGTGCAGCAACTTCTGCTGGCTATCTATTTTACATATAATAATGGATATATTGTTTCAGTGTTACGCTCTCAATTCATCCCACCCTTTCCTTCCCCGACTGTGTCTACAAGTCTGTTCTCTGAGTCTGCGTCTCTATTACTGCCCTGCGGATAGGCGCATCAGTAGATTCCATATATATGTATATATATATATGCATTAATATGTGATATTTGTTTTTCTCTTCCTGATTTCATTCTGTATAATGGGCTCTAGATTCATCTGTCTCAGTTCAACTGACACAAATTCATTCCTTTTATGACTAAGTAATAATGCATTGTATATGTGTACCATAACTTCTTGATTCATTTATCTGTTGATGGATATCTAGGTTCAAAAATACACAGGTACCCAATGTTCGTTGCAGCACTATTTACTGTAGGCAGGACATGGAAGCACCACAACTTTTAATAATCATCTTTCTTCACGTTGCAGTTCCCCATGCTTCTGATGCCTTCAGCTGCCCTGCTGCTTTATTTGCATCTTATAAATACCCCAAGCCCCACCCCTCTGGGGAGGCATGTCTAAGACTTTCTTCTGTCTTCTCGCTTGGCTGCCTGGTGAATAATCTCTCTCTTTGCTGCAGACCTTGGCATCTCAGCATCTGCCTTGCTGTGTATTGGGCAAAGCAAACCTCCCGCTTTACTGAGAAATTAGAGAATGTTGAGGACATTTCCCTCATAAGCCCTGCTGCAGCACACAAGGGCCCGTGTTCCTGTCTCACCTCCTTCCAGGCCTCAGTGGGAGAAGTGACTCTTCTGTCACATCCTAGCCTGCTTCCTTCACAATGGGGCCTTCGCTTGCTATCTTCTCTTATTAATCACACTGTCTGGAGTTTCCTCTGCTCAGCCTATGAATGCATTCTACTCTTGCCTGTGTTAACCTTCTACCTCACGAAAAAAGGAAGGCTTAAGCTTGCTGTTTCGACTTCCTCAAGTCTCATGCCCTTCTATAAACTTTCCACTGTGAATTCGACCTTCCTGAGATCCTCGGGCAATTCACTGACCTGGGAATTTTGGAGTGTAAAGGGTTGGGTGGGCGGGAAGAGGGTGGAGTGGAGGGTCTTCACTTGATCTTGCGCACCTTGGGAAGCTGCAGCCCACTGAGATCAGTGTGGGTACAGCGCTCTCTGAATCTGTGTGCTGAATGAGAAGAGGCAGTTCTGGTTTGAATATCACCTTGGGCTTCTCTGGCTATGTATCTTTGGGGAAGTTGCTTATTTTAGCTACAAATCATTACAGCTTTATGTCATCAAAGTTAAATAGCTAACGTGGAATAAAAGACTTAAAATTAGTTGGGCAGGTGCAGGGCTGGTTCTTTGTATGCAATATCTTGTTCTTACAGCAGCTCTGAGATAGCTTTCATTATTCCCATGTTATAAATGAGGGAATGAAGGCAGAGGTTAAGCTACTTGCCCCTTCAGTCACTCAGAAAGTGGTAGAGCTTAAGAATGCTATTTCTATCTTCTACTTTGTCTCCAAGCTCCTGTTAACTCAGATAAAATATAAACTCTTTTGCCAGAAAGATCTTTTCTTATGAGTTTCTCAAACCATAAGCCTTACTTTTCCCCCAGCCTTCCAAAATTTCTTACCTTAGTTAATGGAAAAAATACCCCCTCTCCAGAAACGTGAGAGCCCACCTTGATTCCTTTGTCTCCTGCACTTCTCCTGACATCCATGTCCACTGCTTTCTACTTCCTTCATATTTCCCATATCAGACTCCTCATCTCAGCTCTGGTGACCCTCTGACCCTCTTGTTACCTCCCCAAGCTCTAAAATGCAAGAGCCAGAGCTTGACTTCAAATCTGAGGAGTCAATAAAAACCTGTGTTCTTAACCACTTGCCAGCCTTGCCTCTATGAAGGAAAGGGTAATTCCAACAAACCCTGCCCCATTGCCTATTCTCTCCACCAAAGATTTCCTCAGAGCTTCCACAGTGATGCTTTACCTGTACCCAGTTTTGTCTCACTGTCAGTTAGAATCAGATAACCACAAAACAGGATATAAAATCCACCAATTTTTTTGATCTCACTCATGTTTAAGTCTCTGTTTGCACATGGGGACACTCATGCCAGAGTAGGTGCAAAAGATTTCCTACAAACGCTGGTTTGTCTAATCAATGCTAATTTTGAAGGGAGGTGATGATGAAAATATAAGCTCTCTAATGAGATCAATATCTGACTTAATTTTTCTTTATTGAAGGCATCCCAGATCAGTTATTGATCATTTTTAAAAATGAAAAAGAATATGGGTCAATTCACTAACTAGTTTTAAGGTTGAAGTTGCAGTTCAAAGAAGCATTGAAACGTTTGTAATTAATGGTCATCTTTTGTATGGGTTTGTGAGTTTTCATTTGCTCTTTTCACTAAGACTGTGTCAGATCATCATTTTTATGCCTGTTTTATTCATTTTATTTTTGGCTGTGCTGGGTCTTCGTTGCTGCTTGGGCTTTTCTCTAGTTGTGGCAAGGAGGTGCTGCTCTCTGGTTGTGCACAGGCGTCTCGCTGCAGACTTCTCGCTGCAGAGCACAAGCTGCAGGACGCTAGCCTCAGTAGTTGCGGCTCGCCGGCTCTAGACTACTGAGCCTGCAGTCCCCTGCACTAGCAGGCGGGTTCTTAGCCACTGTGACACCAGGGAAGTCCTCATCCCTATTTTATGAGTGATACCAAGGCTCAAAGCATTCAACCAAACTTACCACAAGCTGTCCAACTGGATGGCTGTGGAAGCAAGATTGAAATCTAACCATCTGATAAGACCCCCAAGCTATTTTCACTGCTCAGCCTTTCAGACCTGCAAATATTTTTTGAATAAATTTTATTTTAGAGTAACTTTTCTGTATACCATGCACTCCTTTTCCCCAATGCCAACATCTTACATTCTGATAAAACCAGTTATCAAAACAAAGATGTTTACACGTGTACGGTACTATTGTGTGTGTCAGTCACTCAGTCATGTCCGACTCTGTGATCCCATGTACTGCAGACATTACGACTGACGAAATTCTAATTCTTATTCAAATTGCACCTGTATTTTGTTAATAACCTTCTCTGTTCCTGGGTCAAATCCAGGGCACTGTACTGGCATTTAGTCATCAAGCTTTGTCTCTTCCAGCATGTGACTTTGAGTCTTTTTCTTGGTTTTCATTATTCGACAGTTTTGAAGAACAGTGGTCAGGCATTTTGTAGATACTGAAAATAACTTTTGATATTCAAATATCACTTTTGTGCTTATAGCACTTTATTCTATAACTTTTCAATTTTGAGATCTATTTCAGAAGGTAAATTTCTTGTGATTTTTGCCTAGAAATGGCTGTGCATTTCTTCTTGACTCTTTTAGAGACCTAGAACTTCTGTAGCACTGTTTTCACTTTGCAAATAGGTGTAATGTCTATCCTTAGATGAATGCAATGCCTATTCTCATGTTCCCAGATAACTGGCTCCATAAGGTCTAAAATAGCAACTGAGCTGAAATCATTGCAGAAAAGATGATGAATACATATGCAAAATGAAGGTAAGACATTTAATTGAGCTACTATTCTGTAATTTTAGGAGACAGAATAGCAGCTAAACTAGATGTAAAAGGTGAAGAAACCCTAGTGTTTTGCTGTAACAGAAATCCGGTCACATGAATGCTAGACATGAGGGGGCACGGCTTTTCCTTCTATTTCCAATTACTTTGGGCTTAAGGAATATTTAAGGCTAAATTCTGGTGTCTCACTTCAAGTAGTAATAGCTTATAAAGATATCAGCCCTCATCCAGTACCTGGCACATAGTGGGTACTTGGCACACAGTGGGTACCTGGTAAACATGAACGTCTTTTCAGAGAATGCTTACCTAGCATTTACTATGTGCCAGGCATTCTCTAATGCTTTACACACATTAACTCAGTAAATCCTTACCACCACCCATTTTACAATCAAGGAACAGACCCAAAGTCACACAGATAGGAGGTGGTATGGCTGGGATTTGAACCCAGGCAGCCTGGCAACTGTATCCTCTCTTAACTGTGATACTCCACTGCTTCTCTGTTATCTGTGCAGATTAGTCTGAGAAGTTAACATTGCATAAAATGAATATTCAAGATGACAGAATTTAACATAATTTATCCTTTTTCTGTTGGAACTGCTTTCAAATACATCACTTGTCTACTTCATGTAGATATCGTATTTCCTGGTATCAGAAGATTATTAATATGAACACCAAATCTTGTGTTTTGCTTAACTATTTTTAACTTTGCCCAACACAGAATTGCCTCACACTGATAAAACGTTGAGTTATTTTTCCTGCCATTTTTATAGATTGGTTTCCTCTATCATTATTGGTTCTCCATTACTTCTTGCTTTCAGTTGTGTTATCCTGAAAACATCCTTTTTCTCTCTTTGCAATCATCTGCTTCCAGGTTGTTATTAGAATTGTGTCTAAAACAAAAGTAGGTATATCCTGAGGCGTACCCTAAGACCCTCTTCTGTGAGTTGAGAGCATAAGAGGGCATGTAGTTTGTGACATACATTTCAGTTGCCCAGGCATCACTTGAATGGCTTCTTGCCTATTTCCTTGGCTCTCCTCCATACCATCGAGATCAATTCTGGAGAAGTGAGCTAATACAGCACATCTTGAACATATTATCTTTATAAAATAGATAATAAATTACCACTGGTTACTTCATAACCTCAACCAAATTACTAAATGCCATGCTATTTGTGGCAAAAATGAGTGGTTCATCTTCTAAATGCACATATGATTAATTGTATCACTTAAATCCTTATTGCCATCATCTGAGAATTGGGGTGCAGTGATTTTCCTGTAGCTTAATTGAGAAATTCTCCCCCTGTGGCAAGTGTTCTAACCACACGTGCCCTCTGAGGGCTCGGGTTGGGGCTCAGTTGTGTTTGGTGTCTCAGCAAGTGTTTGGTGCTTGTGGAACATGTAGAAGTGATCTCTGGGGACAGCACTTCCCATCCTTAAACCTAGATCCTTATCAGTGAAACCCTGAGACTTCTTTTCCTTTTGTCTTCCCAAAGCTGAAATTATTCCAGGCATTCTCAGATGGATGGAGTTTTTATTCTTGGCTCATTCTAGTGGAAACAGGGAGTCCTCTGTCTGGACAGCATTGGGGCCAACTGGGGAGGAGGTTCCTTCAGCTGCTATTTTCAGACCTAGCTGTGTCTGGGAGAGGGTGGCTAGATTCAGAACAAGGTTATTTGTTTACAGCTATCGAATTATCCATAAGCTTTGGTACTGCTTACCTCTGTGACATCCCAAAGCATTCACATAGCGGAGGAGGCCCACCTGGTGCCACTTGGGAAATTCCGCAGGGACACATTGTTTCCATAGCTTAGAATTTTTTCCACACAGGCACTCAATGACTTGAAGCTGGTTGTTCCTAATTCTGAGTGGGAGACTGTTCAGGAGTGGAGAGTACTTAGTTCTCAGATTGTAAATATAATGCTCAAAACTAACCTTTTATTGGTCTCAAGCCTGCTGACTGTTTTATCCTTCTATAAATGGAACTGAATAACCAAGTTGTTTTAAGGCATCAGTGATAAATACTCCCATTAATTACACAGGGAGAACTTCCAGTCTGAGAGTTTAGTTTATCAGCTAACAAATGTGATGGAAGAATTATGGAAGGAATGCCCATTTTAATTCCTTAAAACTATTCAATACATACTTCTTATCCTTTAATTACACCTAAAGTCTTGCCAAATTTGATAGACATATTATCAAATTAATTTCCTAACCAAGTTGAACACCAAGAGGTGTTGAGTTTTGCCACTGAGTTATAGTCAGGGCAGTTTCCTGATGGATTAATTATTAACATTCAAGATGAATGAAATTATCAGGAAACTTTCCAGCATGACTTTTCAAGCTATAACAAATGCATCTGGGGCTTTCCAGAAATGCCATCGTGGTCCAACTTATTGCCCGTCACTGTCTCTGGTTTTATGTGTGACAGAACACAGCTATGAAGTCCAGACTCTGTCTCTGAGGTAGTTATCCAAACACCAGTAATCTCTAAAAATAGCAGTGACCATATATTAATAACCAATTAAGGCATTGGTCTGTGCTCATGGTCTGCCTATAACTTCATCCTCAGTCATCCTAGAGAATGGATTGTATTTGAATGACAGGAGGGGAAGATCCTGCTAATTTTTTTAAGTAGCTGACTCTGTGTAACAAAATGAGTTTTTCTCACAAGGCCCCAGAATAGGTGTCAAATTTCCCCTTTGGTTCAGTTCAATTCAGTTGCTCAGTCGTGTCCAACTCTTTGCGACCCCATAGACAGCAGCATGCCAGGCCTCCCTGTCAATCACCAACTCTTGGAGTTTACTCAAACTCATGTCCGTTGAGTTGGAGATGCCATACAGACATCTCATCCTCTGTCATCCCCTTCTCTTCCTACCTTCAATCTTTCCCAGCATCAGGGTCTTTTCAAATGAGTCAGTTCTTCGCATCAGATGTCCAAAGTATTGGAATCTCAGCTTCAGCATCAGTCCTTCCAATGAATATTCAGAACTGATTTCCTTTAGGATGGACTGGTTGGATTTCCTTGCAGTCCAAGGGACTCTCAAGAGTCTTCTCCAACACCACAGTTCAAAAGCATCAATTCTTCAGTACTCAGCTTTCTTTATAGTCCAAATTTCACATCCATACATGACTACTGGAAAAACCATAGCTTTGATTAGATGAACCTTTGTTGGCAAAGTAATGGCTCTGATTTTTAATAATGGCTCTGCTGTCTAGGTTGGTCATAACTTTATTTCCAAGGAGCAAGCATCTTTTACTTTCATGACTGTAATCACCATTAGCAGTGATTTTGGAGCCCAAGAAAATTAAGTCTTTCAGTGTTTCCCCATCTATTTGCCATGAAGTGATGTGACTGGATGCCATGATCTTAGTTTTCTGAATGTTGAGTTTTAAGCCAACTTCTTCACTCTCCTCTTTCACTTTCATCAAGAGGCTTTTTAGTTCCTCTTCACTTTCTGCCATAAGAGTAGTGTCATCTACATATCTGAGGTTATTGCTATTTCTCCCGGCAATCTTGATTCCAACTTGTGCTTCTTCCAGCCTAGTGTTTCTCATGATGTATTCTGCATATAAGTTAAATAAGCAGGGTGACAATATACAGCCTTGACGTACTCCTTTTCCTATTTGGAACCAGTCTGTTGTTCCATGTCCATTTAAGTCTTTCAGTGTTTCCCCATCTATTTGCCATGAAGTGATGTGACTGGATGCCATGATCTTAGTTTTCTGAATGTTGAGTTTTAAGCCAACTTCTTCACTCTCCTCTTTCACTTTCATCAAGAGGCTTTTTAGTTCCTCTTCACTTTCTGCCATAAGAGTAGTGTCATCTACATATCTGAGGTTATTGCTATTTCTCCCGGCAATCTTGATTCCAACTTGTGCTTCTTCCAGCCTAGTGTTTCTCATGATGTATTCTGCATATAAGTTAAATAAGCAGGGTGACAATATACAGCCTTGACGTACTCCTTTTCCTATTTGGAACCAGTCTGTTGTTCCATGTCCAGTTCTAACTGTTGCTTCCTGACCTGCATATAGGTTTCTCAAGAGGCAGGTCAGGTGGTCTGGTATTTCCACCTTTTTCAGAATTTTCCACAGTTGATTGTGATTCACACAGTCAAAGGCTTTGGCATAGTCAATAAAGCAGAAATAGATTTTTTCTGGAACTCTCTTGCTTTTTTGATGATCCAGTGGATGTTGGCAATTTGATCTCTGGTTCCTCTGCCTTTTCTAAAACCAGCTTGAACATCTGGAAGTTCACAGTTCACGTATTGCCGAAGCCTGGCTTGGAGAATTTGAGCATTACTTTACTAGCATGTGAGATGACTGCAATTGTGTGGTAGTTTGGTGGTGGAATCTAAACTGTATGACTGGTCTATTACTTATAATATGGCAACTTTTTAAAGCAATTAGCTTAAGAAAATCCCTTTCTATAGTTAATGAGTATTTAAAATGTTGCCTAACAATTTTGTTATTTTATTTTCTCCTCCCAATTTTGAGTTTTTCTTCTCATATCCTTTCACTGACACACTTCTTACTGTTCTTCAGATTCCAAAGGAGACTTACCTATTATCAAGTATTTTACTCTGCTTGGGCCTGTTTCAGTTGGGTCGTCATCTAAGGCTTTAATCTAGGATGATCAGCACAGAATTAGCATAGACTGTCTCGCTTTGAGTGGCAAGGGAGAAACTGCTTCAGGTAGGCTGACAGCTGAGGCCTAGTAGGGGATAAGAAGGGAACAAGAATTTCTCCTTTCATTTCCAGCTCTCTTGGGCTACATGGGATCATGGTCTTTTCTGAAAGACTGAGGTGAAGGCAGGTTGAAAGGAAGAACGTGGAAGAAAGAAGAGATTAGTCATTGCTGCTGTGTATTGTGGGGCTTCCCAGGTGGCGCAGTGGTGCAGAATCTGCCCAGCAACATAGGAGAGCCAGGAGACATGGGTTCGATCTCTGGGTTGGGAAGATCCCCTGGAGGAGGAAATGGCAACTCACTCCAGTATTCTTGCCTGGAAAGTTCCATGGACAGAGAAGCCTGGTGGGCTGCAGTCTATGGGGTCGCAAAGAGTCAGACTCAACTGAGCACACAGGCATGCACTTGCCATGTATTAAGGGTTTTCTTAAAATCAGGATCTTCATCTACATTAGCTTGTTTAATCCCACAACAGTCCTCAAAGGATGATTATCCTTATTTTAAAAGTGAAACTTGTGAGGCTCAAAGTCTAAGCAACTTACATGGGGATTTCAGTTCGTAGGTTGCATAGTCAGAATTTGAAACCAGGTCTGTGTGACCCAATGGTCAGCTGCTTTCTACCATTCATTGATGCATCCACAGAGGTGAGAGTGAGGGTGAATTTCGCTCCCAGAGTGCCCAGGTCACTGCTCTCTCCTTCTCATGGAATCTCATTGGTTGAGGCAGAATCCACGAAGTAGAAGCCAGGCTATCAGTGAAAATATTGGGTTCTCAGCTGCTACTTCCCTCTGTGGATGAAAGTGCTTCCCACATATCACATCTCTCCACCTAGAAGGTGTGGACCTACAGATAGATGACTTTGTTGCTCACTGCCAAGCAGACATTTTTAGTATGTATTTTGGGGTAAAAAAAATGAACCCACTGATGGCTAATAAATGAGAATTGGTCCAGCCATAATTTTTAAGCTTGTATGTGAGACAACTGCTGATGGTAATAATCACAGAATAGCTGTTGTTCATTGAGTGCAAACTATGACCCAGAAGCTCCTCATAGCATTTCTAACACCAGGAGTTAAATACTGTATCTCCATTTTATAGATGAGAAAACCAAGTCTCAGAAGAGTTAGGGAAATGCCCAAAGTCAAACAGCAAGAAGGTAGCCAGGATTTCGAGATTTAACTGGAAGCCAGGTCTGTGTGCTCCCAAACCACAAGCTGTCCCCTCCATCACCATTGCTCCTTTCCTGTACCTGCCAGGCAGGAAAGAAGCCTGGCAAATTTTCTTTGAGCGTCCGTGCCTGGAAACAATCAAATTCTCATCTGTGATCAGACTGAATAATTGAAACAACTTTGTTTAATTCTTATACAAGGGCAAACCATCCTAACCTTATGTTGCAGTATTAATAAGCTTTCAGTGTCTGCCCATTATCTGAAATTAAACCCCCAAATACTTCTGTTGGAAATGTTAAGACCTCCCAATCCGACCTCAGCCAGCCTTCCTGTCTGACCATCTTTTCACTAAACCTGTGGTCCAGTGGAACAGTTTGAATTTCTTGACAAAACACCACGTGCTTGTCTAGTGCCCACTTCTACCTGCCCTAAAAGCTGCGCCTTACCTTCCTACTGAAACTGCTCCAATTTTGCTTTCTAAATCATCTGGAAAATGCAGGCCCAAGGACTTGCTTTCACCTTCTACTCTAATGGTAGTTATTGTCAATATGGATCATTTGTCCATTAATGTGTATACATAGAGACACATCTATTTCAGGGCCTGGATACACTATTTAAAACTGAGAATGCTATTTATCTTCTTTAACTGATCACAGTTAGGAATCTCATTCCTAGACTCTTTCATAGCACGCATGAAGCACAAAATCTAATACCTGGCAGACAGCAGGTGGAAGAGCTTGGGCATGGTCTGTCTCCTTAACGACATGCACCATAGCACAAGCCACTCAGGTATACCTCTGTGATAATGTCAACCGTATTAGCAGAGTTAACCCGGTGCTGACTGTTTTACCTGGATGAAAGTCAGTTATGTCATAGATTCGGTGCTAACTTTCACTTATTCTAAAAAGGCAGGAATGGAAAGAAAGATGTAAAGGGATGGGACATTAACTTCAATGAATGAAAATGAAATTTGACTTGGAAATGAGTCATCTTTTTTGTGTTTTTATTTATTTACATCATACCATTTTTATATCAGCTTCTATACCTTTGTGTGTGCAACTAAAAGAATTGGGGGGAAATCAAGTTTTGGTTAAAAGATTTCCTTTAAACCTTGATAAGTCTGATGAACTGCCTCCCTGGAAAAATATTTTACCTTCAAGAGAAGACTGGGTCAACCAGTCACCCCAGAGTGGCCTAACCATAAACAAACTGTGTTTGATGCTTCCTTTGATGTTTGTTTATTTTTCACCTGCTGGTGAGTCAGTGGTGGGAAAAAAATGGCTCCAGTGCTGGAGGTTGGTCACCTTATTTACCTGTGATTCTAGGACCCCAAAGTTCCTTTCATCTTGGATAAATTATTGAGGTGAATAACAAACCCAACCCCCCAAAAGTGGGAAAAGTATGTCCCTCCCAAAGGCTATTTGTACCTAGCTTACTCCTTTTCAACTTTTTTTTTTTCTAGAAAATGAGAGGATAAGAGCCTTCATGGATGAGAAGGCTAATTATAATCATTACCTAAAGTAACAAATCTTTCCTGACAAGGGGCAAAGCTGTCATATTAAGACTAAAACTCCGTGTTTCAGCTGAGTACAAATTACTTTCCTGTTCCCTTTGACAAATGCCTCCATTTTCATCTCAAAGTTCCTCTTAGAATGAATGTGTAATTATCTGGTCTTGTTTACAGCAACAAAGGTCAGGTTCTTTAGCAGATATTAATAACCATTGTGCTAAGAGCATTCTTCCAGCTCATTCTACATGCTGAGCTTTGCCCTGATTTCAACCTTGTGAAATTTTCATGGTGCCCATTCTGCACCCTACCAGCTTCTTATGCCTGCATATCCATGGTGACAACTATTCTCAGCCAAATTTCCTCTCATTAAATGCAATCATTATGTATTAGAAAGATATCAGCTTGTTCTATGAGGGTTAACAGAGTCTGTCAGGGTAATATAGAAAAATTTATCTAATTTTTTTGGACCTCCCAAATCTTGAGAGCCTGAAAGAATGGGACAAAGAAATTACAGATGATTCAAAAAGATCATAGCGGCAGTGTCATTCCTGAGGTCAGGTTCAAGCTAACAAAGTGGAAAATTGACATAGTTCCAAAAAGAAAGCACAGTATAGCACCAAAACCTCAACTCTTTGGCTATTTTAGATCTAAAGTAGAGCCAGTTATTCAATTTTATACCTACCTCTTTATTTATAAGTCTGTAATAATTAATATCACATCACATTCTAGGCTCTATTCAAAATATTGTTTAATATTCATAACATTCCTATGGTATGGCTACTATTTTTGTTCCCATTCTACAGAGGGAGAAACTGGGGCATAGAGTTAAGTAGCTCCCCTAGGCTATGCAGCTAATAAATGGTGAAAATGGGATTTGAACGCAGGCAATCTGGAATTGTCAGGGGTGTGAGCCAGAGGACTCAAACAAGGAAAAAATTTTGGCCAAGTTTTATTTCCTTTGGGTCCAGAATCCCCATGTAGGAGCATGATTTGTGATTTGTTCAATATTAGGTACAAGGATCAACACTAATGCAAGCCAGAAAGGTCTGTTCTGGTCCAACCTATAAGGGGAAGGTTAATTCTGTAAGGAAAGGGAAACAAAAGTTGTTACTTATCTATCACCTCACAACAACTCTGTAAGGTTGAATTTCTTATCCCTATTCCTCCTTTGCAGTTGAACAGTTCAGAAGAGTTAGCTAAGTTACACAAGGCCATGTAAGTAAGACAAAAGAAAGGATAAAACTCACCGCACCTTATCACTTTTTGCCCCTAAAGCAGCAGTGCCCAAAATGTTTTAATAAATGTTATGTAAAAAAATGACACCCCTCCCACAAAAAAAAGGAAGAAAGAGGTGGGCAGGGAAGGAAGGGAAATTTCGATGTTCAAAAATTTAGGAAACCCATGATTAATCAAATTTGTAGATGTCTTAACCGCAGGACTTTCAGAGTCTTTAAAATATATTAATGTTCATTGTAACAACATAATATGAAGAATTTATTTCATTCAATTTTTTGGTAATACATTTTAACAATGTTCTATGAAGTACATTTTGAGAACTGCTACTCTAGGTATTTGAAGACATTCTAGGCAAAGTTTGTGGTGCAGGAAATGTATTTTTTTTTTTTTTTTCTCATCTTTAGGATAAAGATCAGGGCATATAAAATGGGAGACCTAACCTAATTGAACTTGGATTTTTGTTATCAGGTTTAGGTCAAAACCATAAAAAGCATACAGGCAAGGGTAGACTGAGGCAAACATGACTTTAAGACAGGTAAATGCATTAATATTAAACTCTATATTTACTTTGTATCTTAACCCTGTGTACTTAACACTTCTTCCTTACTGTTGCTAACTATTTATCCGTGTTTATGTGTGATTCTGTTTAAAATATCCAGTGAAATTTTAAACCACTTCATGTCATGGATTATGTCCTATGCCTTTTCTGTCAGTTTACTATATTGCTTTTCTGCCCAAAATATGCTGCTGCTGCTACTGCTGCTAAGTTGCTTCAGTCGTGTCTGACTCTGTGCGACCCCATAGACGGCAGCCCACCAGGCTCCACCGTCCCTGGGATTCTCCAGGCAAGAACACTGGAGTGGGTTGCCATTTCCTTCTTCAATGCATGAAAGTGAAAAGTGAAAGTGAAGTTGCTCAGTCGTGTCTTACTCTCAGCGACCTCACAGACTGCAGCCTACCAGGCTCCTCCGTCCATGGGATTTTCCAGGCAAGAGTACTGGAGTGGGTTGCCATTGCCTTCTCCGAAAATATGCTTACATGTATTTAATAATTTGAGCCAGACATTTATGTTTTTTAAAAAATAAATGATTCAGCAGAATTGTAAGTTGGACCAATTGAAAATTATTGGAATTTTATAATCAAATAACGTGATTCATAAAAATGATCATTTTTATTCTCATAAAAATGCTAATGTGAATTCACAATACTCCAGACTTGGAATTTCTGCAAATCAGAAGCTGGATGTAAAAATTATCCCATTCCTTGGCAACTCTTCAGTCTTCAAGCCCTGTTGGGACTCTCAGCCACATGTGACAGGTCTAAGATTTGAAGGGGGCTTCTCCATACCAGTTTGAAAATCTAAGTCTGTCTGTTCCCATAGTTAGCCAATTGCTAGCCTTTCAGGTCTGTCCCTTCCGGTCATTCACTCTTTTGTTCTCCTTATGTGTATTTGGTCTTCCCAGCTGGACTTCATATGGCTTAAGACAATAATCATTTCATTCCACTTCATGGTCTCTATGAGTCAGGAATTTGGGGAGTGCTTGGTGTGGCAGCTCTGGCTTAGAGTCTAGCATCATCTGCAGTGGGAGTGGGGACTGGAGCAGCTCAGGACGGCTTGTGTCTATTAGACTTCACATCATCTCGGGCCTTTTCCTTGTGGTCTCTCCACAGGAGATAGTTTGAACTTCCTCCCAACATGGCAGCCTCAGGGCAGTAAAGCTGCTTACATGGCGCTGAAAGCTTTGGGAGAAAATTCCAGTGGGCAAGGGGAAGCTGTTTCTCCTGTTATGCCCTAGCCTCGGAAGTTTGTATCGTTTCCACCATCCTCTGATCACAAGAGTCACACAGTCCATCCGATTGCAAGGAAGAGGGGATATAGACCGCCTTACCCATTAAGAATGCTAAAGCTGCATCTTAGAAGTTATGAGGGATGGGAGTTAATTTTGTGGTTGACTTGGAAATGCAATCTGTCACATCATCAGAATTTTTGACATGGTGCTTTGCAAAAGGTGGGTGCTCAGTAAATGTTTGTAAAATTAGTAAAATAAAAGCACTATTCCTAGAGGTGCAGTTTGTCGACTTAAAAATATGCACATATGAAAGTTCTAAGTAAGTTTTATCTGGTGCAAAATGAGGACTGCAGCTCAAGAGATAGCACCTCAGATAGCTCAGAGACACTGCTCCAAAGAGACACGGGGGGAAGGTCAGTATATATGTGATTTTGGTGAAGGGACGATGCATACAATCAAGCACATATTTCTCCAAAGGTTTCTACTAGTCTCGTGAAACATTTGCCAGTCACAAGGAATAGTCATCACCATGTAGGATTTTAGTGTTTTTCTAGATATGAGGCAATACAAGAATCAGGCTCACAAAATCTGTTCCTGAAAGTATGTAACTATCCGAAGACCTGTCCTGCCAGTTTCCCCACCACCAGCCCCCAGACACAGAGTGCCTCATTTCTGTTCTCCACCCTGAACTCCTCTCAGCGTGTGTTGAGGGTCAGCAGCTGCAGCAGCATATGACTTAATCCTTGTAGAGGTAGATGGCAAGTGCCTGTGGCAAGTGTCAATTTTTAGTTGACAAAGTGAAAACCCAACCCGCCAAATTTAAGTCTTGACTGTATACCCTGCCACTCTAAGAAACTCTTGCAATTTCAAAAAAAAAAAACTTTTTCAAAAGAAAGATGTCAATAACTGTTCTGCCTTATTTACAACTCTGTTGGCTGACTGTATTATTTACGTTACTTGTGGAGGAGTCTGCGTCCTTTTCTGCTTGAAAGTGTTTGCATAGATGTTGAGAGTGAGCTTATCTCAATCCTTAGACCTTCCCCATCTCCCCAAACCTTTTCCAAAGTCCTACAAACCATGTTAATAGAGTCCATATGGGTTGGTTATAGCTTTCACGAACTCTGGAAATTAGGAGAGTCAAATACTTATGCAGAGAGGGAGGAGTGATTTATTACACCAATGCATTCCCACTTTGGGATAGAGAGAGATTAACAGTGGTGTTCAACCAATTGGAAGTAGCACCCAGAGAGATACCATTAACTAGGCAAAACTTCACTATCCAGAAGAGAAAGGAATCAGGATTTTTGTAACAGAGGAGTCTTACAGATTCTCTGTGAACAATTTCAGTTAGTGAAGAGAAAATGAAGTTTATTTAATGAACTGAATTTGCAAAGCAGTTTAGTGCTGCTCTAATGTTGTTTTTAACGAGCTTTCCTGACAGTGAGCAAAACAACTTAAGGCTAGAAAAAATTTGAGGAAGAACATTTGAGTTCTGAAAACTTTCTAGATTCCAGGAGTATACTAAGTGGTCGATGCCTTTTAATCATTATACAAGAAAAGGGCTCTATGAGCTATGCTGAGCTAAAAAATATATGTTAACAGGTTTTTACTAAGAGATGTCTTTAATATGCTAACATTTACTATGAATTTAAAGAAGGGTAGTCTAAGAGATGACCACTGGAAGGAACTATAGCTTTGACTATATGGACCTTTGTCAGCAAAGTGAAGTCTCTACTTTTTAATACACTGTTAAACTCTGGTGCTGGAGAAGACTCTTGAGTGTCCCTTGGGCTGCAAGGAGATCAAACCAGTCAGTCCTAAAGGAAATCCACCCTGAATATTCATTGGAAGGACTGATTCTGAAGCTCCAATTCTTTGGCCCCATCATGCAAAGAGCAGACTCATTGGAAAAGACCTTGATGTTGGGAAAGATTGAAGGCAAAAGGAGAAGGGGGCAGGAGAGAATTAGATACTTAGATAGTGTCACTGACTCAGAGGACATGAATTTGAGCAAACTCTGCGGATAGTACAGGACAGGGAAGCCTGGCATCTGCAAGCCACGAGGTTGCAAAGGTCAGACACAACTTACCGACCAAACAACAGCAGCAACAAAGTCGAGAATTTATTTCTCAACGGCGCCTTTCTGTTTAAAACTATTTCTCAGGTCAGTTGTATTACAGAAAAAGTTTTGAGAAACACTGAAATCCTTACCCAGAAAGCTATAATATCAAGATTTCAGTTTCTATGGGTGCCAGAGCCACTATACAGGCTAATAGCTTTGTGAAGATTCCCAAGTTTCAAAAAGATGCTCAAGCAGCCCTTAGCCAGCATCCCTTTCAAATGATACTTTACACAATGTCTTCCTTAGGAATGTATGAATGAGCTAGTCAACTAAATCTGTAAATGCATGTCATGTGTCCTGAATTAGATTAGTTATTTGGTAGAATACATATATTCTAGAGCTTAATGTTGTAGTCATTGGAAAGTTATAAGCCATTTAGGGAAATTCTGATCATGAAGTTAAAATTCCTCCTATTTTCTGAGTTGTAGGATATAATACCTCTACTCAGGTAAAATCCAGACACTTTGCTTTAGAAGATTTAACATTTGAAAGAGACCACAAAGATCAACTCCATGTAGAAATTTATCACTTTGCTGTAACACAAATTTGAACCCCATGTGCTGTGAGCTATGAGTGTAAGCAGATCACTTAATTAGGTGGTAAGTCTTTCAACCAGCAGACCAGGTACTTGCAACTCAACATAAACTTTTTATTTTACATATACTTGATTTTGTAATTTATAGAGGTAGATAAATTAGCTATCGCTGCATTCAGCTATGAATAACATTAACATTTATAATTATGAATTAGTTAAATAAAATGATGATTCTTGCCCTCATAATGAGTATGAAGTGAAGTCACTCAGTTGTGTCCAACTCTTTGCAACCCCATGGACTGTAGCCTACCAGGCTCCTCTATTCATGAAATTTTCCAGGCAAGAGTACTGGCGTAGGTTGCCATTTCCTTCTCCAGGGGATCTTCCGACCCAGGGATGCAACCCGAGTCTCTGCACTGTGGACAGACACTTTACCGTCTGAGTCACCAGGGAAGCCCTAATGAGGAGTCTGGAGGTAGTGAAATTGTAGGTAATCTTTAGCCAAGTTTGTTTGACCTGACTTTAGTCCTTTTCATTGTTCCTGAAAAGACTAGTACATTCTTCAAACAGCACATAGCCTAAATGTTTGCCTAAGCTATTCTCCAGTAACTTGGAATCCTCTGTGCCTAGTTCACGTTGAGCTGGTTAAGACTGGCTAGGATCACAGCCCTGTTGCTGGGCATGTTTGAGTGTCTGCTCAGTGACCCTTTGACCTCAGAGGGCCTACCACACTGAAGTGTCTCCAGTTGAATGTGCAGAGGCTTAGTTGCGCCTGTTAGATCCATGATTACTGCACCTTTTTTCAATCACCTCTCTTCATGGTCTCCATGCTTCCAACAGCTCTGCTGCTTTATTTCTCATCCCATAAAAACCCTGAGCCCCTCGCCTTGGGAAGGTGGATCTGAGACTTCCTCCTGTTTCCTCATTTGGCTGCCTTGTGAATAAACCCTGTTTTTGTAGCAGACCTCAGAATCTCAGCATTCCAGCTTGCTGTGTGTCAGACAGAAGGAACCTGCTTCAGTAACTAGTAGCAGCCCAGAGCCGATAGTGGCTTCCAGATTCTGTCGGGACTCTGCTTTCTCCTCTTTGTCTCCACCACTCTTAGCAAGTAGATTTTTCCTGTGGTCACAAGATGGCTGCTGAATCTGCAGGCACTGAAACCACATTCCAGTCAAGCAAAAAGGGAAAAGCCTAAGAATGGATGAAGCATGAGGGCGTATGTTGTTATGTGCTCAGTAACATCCGACTTTTTTTGACCCCGTGGACTTTATCCTGCCAGGGTCCTCTGGCTGTGGAATTTTCCAGGCAAGAATACTGGAGTGGGTTGCCATTTCTTCCTCCAGGGGTCTTCTAAACCCAGTGATCGAACCTAAATCTCTTGTGTCTTGTGCTTGGGCAAGTGGATTCTTACCATTAATGCCACCTGGGAAGCCCATGTCATTTAAGTTTATTCCTTTTTTAAATCAAAAAATCCATATTTTTCTTAAAAGCCCTACCATAGATTCATCTTTCATCTCATTACTCAGTACTTTGTCAAATAGCCACTTCTGTCTAGAAGGGTACCTAAAAAAATCGTTTGTTTTTTTTAACTTTTGTCTGTTAAAGCCGAGGACACTGCTGCCACCATTAAAAAAAAAAAATGTTTCTGTCGTAGAGTCCCATTCTGGCCTGATGGAAGGTTGTGAGTGTTCAGACCTTTCTTCAGTAGTCATAGTAACTCACGATAAGTCAGGTGTTCATTACACCTGTCAGACACCTGAGGTTGCTAACTGCCTCCACCAGCATCCTCTCACTTGGTCCTGATGAGAGAGGCTCACTCTGTTAAACTACATTTTTTTATTGTACCATTGCTTTTTGGCCTTTATCAAAGTGTGTCTTCCTGTAAAGCTGAGGGTCAGAACTTACAGAGATGCAATTTTTATTCTGTTTCGCTGGTGATTCCAAAAGTAGATTCCAGTGGAGTCTTTTTTTTTTTTTTTTTTGGGCCAAATAATGAGCTCATGATCATTTCCGAGATGCTTAGCTAGCTGGTACTGTGCTGAGACCTTACTAAGGCATAGAAGGAAAATATTTCTTCCCACCCACCTCCTGCCATCCTCTGTTCTCTCCTTACCACTCATGGATGCCTCTTATGCCCTCCATTTCTGGTCCTGCAGCTATCTATTCAGGGATGCCAACCTGAGGGAAAGTGTCAGAGGCACAAGATGGGGAAGGGTAAGGGGGTAGCAGTGGGAAAAATACATTGTGCTTCCTTCTTCATGGGCTGATGGAATTGCAGACTGGTTGGCCAGGGATCCCTGATGGGGTTGGGTTCTGAGCCCAGTAGGTGTGAATCTGGCCCTGTAAGGTCTGGGGTGGGAAGACCACAGGCAAAAGTGGAAAAGGAGTCTTTTCCAGGACAAAAAAGCAGTTTGCACACCAGAGACCACGGGAAGCCAAGGAATCAAATAGAGGAGCCTGGAGGATTCTCAGACTTCTCTCTCGATAGCTGGTAGATGACAAAGTCATCAACAAAAGAGTAAAACAGGAAGAATTCTCATCATGTAGTACAATCAGGGGTTTCTAAGCTCTTTGGAAACCCAGTAAAGTAAGGTAAAATACCTGGAGTGCCATGCTCCCCACCCATTAGGCCCTAGTTCTTCCGTTTTTTCAAAGTATATGAAAAAAATTACTAATGCCAAAATGGGGTCATGAAAATGTTAGTACTTCTTATATGTTAACATTTTGCAGATTACCACTTTCAAGACACAATTCATTACAATGCCTATGTTTAACCTCGTTTGGACAGAACTTCTGAAGACTATACCCAAGATCATTCATAACTGGGAGGCTCCAACAAATGGCCCTCCTGCCTGCCTTCTCAGGATCCCCACCCACACCACCTCCATGTCAGGATCTGCACTCAAAGACAAAGGTTCTTTCACTTCAATCTCATAAGTGTTTCTCTGATAGAATAAAGTCCAAATCAGCAATTTTCCTCTTTGCTCCCTCCTCCCCCAACGTATATTCCAAGAGGCTCAATAATCATCAGTTAGATAAAGAAATGTATCTGATGCTGTCTTTTAAAGGAATAAACTTGGAGTAGGCACTGGTGGCAGGAGTCTCAACTTTACTGTTTTACCAGCTGCTGAAAGAGAAGTCTAGGAATCCTCTAGGCTCCTCTCCCTGATGCCCTGGCTTCCTCATTCTTAAAGATTTCTAGCTGGTCATCTGGATGATAGTATTTCTGTACATTGGTTTCTTTCTTCATTTGTTTTTTAATTGGTTAAGTTAACTAGACCTGGAGTTATCTTTGAGGGAAGTTCTAGCGTTACTGGATTATTTTAGTAGTGTGTGTGTGCTTAGTCACTCAGTCATGTCCCACTCTTTGCAGCCCTATGGACTAGCCTGCCAGGCTCCTCTGTCCATGGGGATTCTCCAGGCAAGGATACTAGAGTTGGTTGCCATGCCTTCTCCAGGGAACAGAAGATCCAGGGATAGAACCCAGGTCTTCCACATTGCAGGCGGATTCTTTACCATCTGAGCTACCAGAGAAGCCCTTTTTAATAGTAATAAGAACATTTGGGTTTCCCAATTGCTGGTTTTTTTTTTCTCAGCATAATTGCCTTGTATTCAGAGCCAAGTATATAATCAGTTTTGTCAATGCACTATGTGGTTTAACTGGAGGAGGAAATGGCAACCCACTCTAGTATCCTCGCCTAGAAAATCCCAAGGACCGAGGAGCCTGGCAGGCTACAATCCATGGGGTCACCAGGAGTCAGACACAACTGAACACATGTATTCTTAAAGTGTTCACAGTTGAGGTCAGTGATCTATGTCCAAGAGGTTATTTACTAATTGTGTTTTAGCATTTTCTATATTTCACTAATTTTGTCTGCTTGTTACACATAAAGAATATGTGTTAGACAAATTCACAATTGCAGTGAGAATTTTTTTTCCTGATACAATTGTGTTCATTTTAGACATGTTACTGAATACATACAAATAGAAACCACCATATTTTTCTGGTGAATTGAACTTGAATTTTAAAGTGACCATCTTTTCTTTAGTAATCTTTTATTAATATGGCTATACTACCTTTCTTGTACTCAATTCCTACATGGAAGATCATTTTTTCTGTTACTTTCAGCTCTTTAATGTTCTCATATTTAAAATACATTTCTTGTGTGCTGCCTATATTTGACTATTGTTGTTCTGAAAATCCTTCTGACTGGGGCACTTAGTCTATTTAAGTTAAATGCAGTTATTGGATTTTAAATTAGGCAGTTTTTTATTTTGTCAGTTGTTCTGTGTTCTTTTTCCTCCCCTTTCCTGTCATCTTTTGGGTGGATTAGTTTTATGATTCAAGTTTTTCCATCTATGATTCCCTCCAAATATACTTTTTTTTTTGTCTGTCAACTCCCTTTTATCTTTATTTTTTCCCTTTAATTAATTTTTATTTTTTAGTTTGTTTTGCTTTACAATACTCTATTCGNCAAAATTATGTAGCGTATGTTCTTTGATTGCACTGGTATTAAATTAAAAATCAATAAAAATACAATGTCTAGGAAGATCTTCAAGTGTTTTGAAATTAAGTAGCTCCTACTAAGTAGCCCATGGGTCCAAAAGAAATCTCAAGGGCAATTAGAAAACATTTTGAACAAAATAATACTGAAAGCATAACAGAAGCATTTATGACAGTAGGCATTTGAGGAAAATTTATATTAAATGCTTTTATTAGGAGAGAAGAAAGCTATAAAATGAATGCTATATGCTTCTACTTTTAGAAGATAGACAATCAGGAGTAAATTATACCAAAAAGGAAATAATAAGAAAAATAAGACTAGAAATCAGTGAAATAGAACATAGACAAATAACAAAGAAATCAACAAAGCCTAAAGTTAGTTCTTTGAAAAGACTAATACAATTGATAAGACCTTAGTAAGGCTTACTAAGGGAAAAAAAAGCTGGAAAACAAATTATCAGTACCAGAAATGCAACAGGGGATATCACTACTGATCCTGCAGACCTTGAAAGAATAATGAAGAAATTATTATTTAGAATTCTATGGGAGTAAAATTGATGGCCTAAATGAATACATGACATTTCTTGAAAAACACAATTTATGAAAACTGACACAGAAAGAAATAGAAAATCTGATGAATCTTATATTCATTAAAGAAATTGAGTTCCTAATTTAAGAATTTCCCACAAGGAACTTCACCAGTGAATTCTTTTAACTTACAAAGAATGAATAATACCACTATTATACTTTTTTCTCCAAAATAGAAGAGAGTACACTTCACCACTCATTTTATGAAGCTTTTATAATCTTAATAGCAAAATCAGATAAGAACATTACAAAAGAAGTAAATATAGACCTGAAGTCCTTATAAGAAAATATTTACAAGTCAAAACCAGCAATGTGTAAAAAAGATTTTAATATACTATTACCAAGTGAAATTTGAGAACTGCAAGGTAAGTTTATCATATAAAAATCAATCAATGAAATTTACTATAACAGATTAAAGAACTGTCATTTCAGTAGATGCATAAAAGCAGTTGTGACAAAAATTTAATACATATTCATGATTAATTTTTAAAAACCTTAGAGAAAACTAGGAAAAGAAGGAAATTTCCATCCTATAAAAATATACTTAATAGTGAGGTACTGGAAAGTTCTCTCCCTACTGTTGGGGGTAAAACAGAGATATCCATTTACTGGAGGTCCTAGCCAATCCAGTAAATCAAGAGAAAGGGCATTCTATTGAAAAGAAAAGAAGCAAAACTGTCTTTATTTGCAGATGATGTTATTGTCATCACTCTACATTCTTTCTGATAGGTTCCCTATTTCCTCTCTATGTGATACGTTTTGTAGTTTCTTACCGTGCTCCTTCATCTGTAACATATATATATATATATATATATATATATATTTTTTTTTTTTTTTTTTTTTTTTTTTTTTTTTTTTTTTTTTTTTTTGGTTGTGTTTTTTTTTTTTTTTTTTTTTTTCTTT
>SJXQ01008661.1:276444-345416 GCA_006408695.1 Aepyceros melampus
CTATTTGCAATTTTTTAAGGAATCTCCACACTGTTTTCCATAGTGGCTGTACTAATTTGCATTCCCACCAACAGTGTAAGAGGGTTCCCTTTTCTCCACACCCTCTCCAGCATTTATTGCTTGTTGACTTTTGCATCGCAGCCATTCTGACTGGTGTGAAATGGTACCTCATTGTGGTTTTGATTTGCATTTCTCTGATAATGAGTGATGTTGAGCATCTTTTCATGTGTTTGTTAGCCATTCGTATGTCTTCTTTGGAGAAGTGTCTATTTAGTTCTTTGGCCCATTTTTTGATTGGGTCATTTATTTTTCTGGAGTTGAGCTGCATAAGCTGCTTGTAATACATGTTGAAATATTTTAAAATTTGAATAAGAATGAAAAACCTATGTGCTTTGTGTAAGTTATAAGGACCCTGATTTCATTATAATTTTTTTCTTCCAACCAGCTATGAATTTAAGAAAGAGGCTTGAAGAACAAAATAACAGTGCAAAGGCTTGTCATTTCTTCAAGTTCTCATTTTACTCATGTCAGCATGCTTTTCATGTAGTATTTAGATTCTGTATAATAAAGCCCGTTCATAACTGACTTAGAACATAAGGGTATATACACGTTAGCTCTAGTATGCTCATTTTTCACTCTGTGTATGTCTCTATGAAATTATTGTACCAAAAGCTGTACTTTTTTCAGAAGTCAAAGTAAGAGAAAGTAAAAAAAAAAGTTTTATATTTTAGTTAATTAAATAATGATGTATTACATATAGAAGGGCCAACATTAATTTTGCATTCCTGTTGCCTCCACAGTAGTGGGTGCTTAGCAGCCATTTTGTTGTTGTTGTTCAGTTGCTCAGGTGTGTCTGATTATTTGTGACCCCATGGACTGCAGCATGCCAGCCCTCTCTGTCCTTCCCTATCTCCCAGAGTTTGCTTAAACTCATGTCCATTGAGTTGATGATGACATCCAATCGTCTCATCTTCTGTTCCCCCCTTCTCCTCGGTTTTTTGAATATATGAATGAAATACTCTATAATATTTTCCTCATCTGAATCTCATTACTGATAAGCAAGTACAACATTATCTCTCTGGAGTGATTATTTTCTTTAAAACACTGTTGAGGAAGGGAAAGTAAATCATTTGTACCAAATTATTTTTTCTTTCAAATTGTTAAAGTGCTTAATACTTAGTTTCTGTTTAAATAGGTACTTTACTCATGTCCATTGAGTTGATGATGACATCCAATCGTCTCATCTTCTGTTCCCCCCTTCTCCTCGGTTTTTTGAATATATGAATGAAATACTCTATAATATTTTCCTCATCTGAATCTCATTACTGATAAGCAAGTACAACATTATCTCTCTGGAGTGATTATTTTCTTTAAAACACTGTTGAGGAAGGGAAAGTAAATCATTTGTACCAAATTATTTTTCTTTCAAATTGTTAAAGTGCTTAATACTTAGTTTCTGTTTAAATAGGTACTTTTAATCACTATTTAATTTTGGACAAAATAATGAAATGTTGATGAAAATGCCATTGTAGTATGAAAACATGCATGTTTATAATTTATTTATAATTATTTTAAACTTTTAGGTCTAGCTCATTCATATTAGTATATTTTGTATTAAAGACAAAATATATAACTTATATTTAAATATAAGACTATATTTTAAAAAATAACTTAATTGCCAAAACAATCTTTGCTTTTATCTATATATTTAGTTTTGGCTGTGCTGGGTCTTTGTTGCTGTGTGTGGGCTTTCTCTAGTTCCAGTGAGTGCAGGCTGCTGTTTCTTGTAGTGCATGGTCTTCTTCCTGCGGTGGCTTCTCTTGTTGCGGACCAAGGGCTCCAGATGCATAGGCTTCAGTAGTTGCAGCACGCAAGTACTGGACTTCCAAGCAGTCTTTAAAAAGAAGAAAAGTGTTGGAAAAGTCACACTTCTCAATTTCAAAACCTGCTTCAAAGCTACAGTAGTTGAGACAGTGTGATACTTGTGTAGGAAAGACATATGGATCAAAGGAATAGAACTGACAGTCCAGAAATAAACCTTTTCACTATGGCCAATTAATTTTCAATGAGAGTGCCAAAACAATTAAATGGAGAAAAGAATAACAAATGGTGCTGAGACAAATGCAAAATACTCCAACCTCACACCATATAAAAATAGATCAGAGACCTAACTAAAAGAGCTAAAACTATGAAATCCTTAGGGAAAAATACTTGGATTCAACAGTGATTTCTTAGATATAACACCAAAAGCACAAGCAAGCAAGAAAGTAGATAAATTGGATTTCATCAGCATTAAAAACTTCTGTACTTCTAAGGATGTCATCAAGAATGTAAAAAGATTACCCTCAGAATGAGAGAGAATATTTGCAAGTCATGTATCTGATAAGGGACTTCTATCCAGAATATATAAAGAACCTTTACAATTCAGTAATAAGAGAACCAATTTCCAAAATCCATACTGGACTTGAGTAGACATTTCTTCAAAGGAGGTACCCAACTGGCCAATAAGCACATGAAAGTAGATGCTCAACATGAAACGTAAATGAAAGCCACAATGAGCTCCCATTTCACATTCATTAGGATAGCTACAGTAAGACAGTCAGTAAGAAGTGCTGGTGAAGTTGTGGAGAGATTGAAACTCATATATTTTGGTAGTGGGGTTGTAAGTCTTTACTGCCTCTGTGAAACTCATTCTGGCAGTTCCTAAGAATTTTAAATGTAGAGTTACTTGTGACCCAGTAATTCTACTCCTAGGAATATACACAAAAGAACTGAAAACAACTGTATACACAAAAAGTTGTATGATTCTATCTATATGAAATGTCAGAAAATGTACATGCCTAGAGACAGAAAGTAGATGGCAGTTGTTGGGGCTGGAGAAGAGAATAAGTGACTGCTAATGCAACTGAAACTCCAGGACTTTGGCCACCTCATGTGAAGAGTTGACTCATTGGAAAAGACTCTGATGCTGGGAGGGATTCAGGGCAGGAGGAGAAGAGGACGACAGAGGATGAGATGTCTGGATGGCATCATGGACTCGATGGATGTGAGTTTGAGTGAACTCCAGGAGTTGGTGATGATGGACAGGGAGGCCTGGCGTTCTGCAATTCATGGGGTCGCAAAGAGTCAGACACGACTGAGCAACTGAACTGAACTGAACTGAATGCATATGGAATTTCTTTTTGAGACAATGAGTACATTCCAAAATTAGATATTGGTGATAGTTGTACAACTTTGTGAATATACTGAAAACTACTAAATTTTATACTTTAGAAGCATGAATTTCATGATTATGTAAATTATGTCTTGATAGCTATTGCCAAAGAAAGGGAGAATTCATTTATCTTTGTTTATTGTATTTAAATTCCAAGTTTTTAATTTTTAACAAATTCTAGTTCACTGTCTTATAAATCTGTGATAGTTGATTGCTCGAGGAAGTATTAATATTTGAAGCTAAAAATGGAAGATGTTCATATTACAGTGGCAATATTTATATTTAAATAAAAGTGTACTAAAATCATTTTTACTTTGACCTATTTGGAACTAAATGTTAAGTAGAATTTTTGTAGGGGATTGGGGGTTTTTTTTGGTTATACTTATTCTTGGTAAATACTAAAAAATTTTCCTATGGCCATAGGATGTATATTAGTGGATTTATGCCAGAGTTAGAAAAACTAGAAATGGATGATGTTGCTTAATTTCTAACACTGTAAGTTGTGAAAAGCCATAGCATTTCTCTAGAGTGTTTCTTAATATTTTTCAAATGTTAAGGAAATTTGAGGGAAAAAATTAGAATTTGGAAGCACACTTGTGTGTTATGAGTAAAATGGATTTGAATATTTTGTGGGAGTGCAGTTTTATGGGTAGAACAACCATACATTTTCAACTCTGAATCCCTTATACCTGGCGTAGTATCTAACATACAGTAGGTATTTTTAAAATATTTATTGAATGAACAAAAGCTGTGGTGTTACACATAAACTTGGTCTAAGTTCTTATTTTGGCTGCTTCCTGCCATGAATTGAGGTCTTCCTTGGAGGGAGGTTATTACTAGGAGATAATACAAAACAAATAAGATAAGCCACTAATTATTCTCTTCTCAGCTAGACGAATTTTAAAAATCTTATGTCTTTAATTTTTAAAATTTCCCTTTTACTGAGAAACATTTTACACATAGTAAAATTTACCCCCTTTAAATGTAAGGTCTGTCTAGTCAAGGCTATGGTTTTTCCTGAGGTCATGTATGGATGTGAGAGTTGGACTGTGAAGAAGGCTGAGCACAGAAGAATTGATGCTTTTGAAGTGTGGTGTTGGAGAAGACTCTTGAGAGTCCCTTGGACTGCAAGGAGATCCAACCAGTCCATTCTGAAGGAGATCAACCCTGGGATTTCTTTGGAAGGAATGATGCTAAAGCTGAAGCTCCAGTACTTTGGCCACCTTATGCGAAGAGTTGACTCATTGGAAAAGACCCTGATGCTGGGAGGATTGGGGGCAGGAGGAGAAGGGGACGACAGAGGATGAGATGGCTGGATGGCATCACGGACTGGATGAACGTGAGTCTGAGTGAACTGCGGGAGTTGGTGATGGACAGGGAAGCCTGGCGTGCTGCGATTCATGGGGTCGCAGAGTCGGACACAACTGAGCGACTGAACGAAATGGAAAATTTACCCCCTTTAAATGTATAATTCAGTGTAATTTGATGAATTTATATAGTCACATAAGAACCACCACAATGAGACCTAGAATATTTTAATTTCCCCCCAAAATTCCCCCTTGCCTCTTTGTGGTCATTCCTCTCCCCCACCCCAACTTCTGGTGACTACCGATCTGATTTCTGTCCTTTCAGCTTTACTCCTTCAGAATGCCACATAAATGGATTCATGTGATACGTACTTTTGTGTCTGGCTTCTTTCACTTAGCAAACTGCCTTTGAAATTCCCAAGATGTTGTATAATCAGTACTTTTTTCCTTTTTATTACTGAGTAGTATTTCCATCTACATTTTCACGTTGTCAAAAAGATAAGTTTGTTGATTCCTGTCTATGCTTACATAAAGAATAATGATTTAGAACTTTGGATAATCTTACCACAGTTTGCAGCAAGTAGGAGGCAGTTAGTTCTGCTAGTATGTTCCACATATGACCTTGGATGCTCCTTTGTTGGACTACAAGTTGGGAGATTTCACAAGTGGCTATAATGGCCAGGACCCAGTAGCAGCTGTGTGTGAACTTGACCTCAGGGTTTTGTTTTTTCCTCAAGAGCCTAACTAGTTTAGCTAATGTTCTTACAGTTTGCATTTTCTCTATGGAAACTTGGAGGTGATCTTAACTTTAGTGGACAATCTGGACTTATTTGCCTATTTACTAAATAATTAACTAGCTCTTCATCCTTCATAGAGATGACTACTGCACATCTTATAAATAGCTGTGGTTTCTAGGCCCATGCTTTGGGAAGATTAATGTGATGGTGAAACAGTGGCCAGAACATGAAGAACATATTCTAGTCTTGTATTTTATTCTGGTATACTATAATATGCTTTTTGTCTTCCTAAGTCTGATAAAAGTAGCATGACTCATTAGTTAGATCTACTTGGGAGAATCACATAAAGTCATGGTAGGCAATAGAAGTGTTTTCAGTTTAAATGATTAATAAATGAATTTCAATTATATTTTATAGAAATAGTCAAATGCTTGATGAAGATGATATATTGAATGAAACACCAAAATCTTCCTCTGTTGATTTGCCTGATAAAACACCCAGTGCCCCACAACTGGAAAGAAGCACAAAACCAGCAAAGACTGAGACCTCTGCAAATAATGTGGTAAGAAATTTAAGATCTCATCCATTTATAACATGTTACTTAAGTTGTATTGAGAGAAAAGACAACTGATATTAGACATATCTTGACAAAATTGCTAGCATTGATCTGCTTTTCCTGTTTTTAAGTAAAGCTCTAGAGAAGGTCACACTAGACCAACACTTCAGCTAATAGAAATGTTGAATTTCTTCCTTTGAGAAATTTAACTGATTCAGTCCACAGCTGCAGATGGGTTTTTTAGTGGTAGATTTCTTCAAAGTAAATCTTTGTGAAGTTTCATTAAGGATGCAGGATTATTTTTAGAAGTTAATATATAGATGCCTTTTAGTCTTTCATAGGTGAACGTAGAGACTTGAGTAAGCAACAGCCAAATCCTTCTGAGAGGAAAAGAATCCTCCCAGCATGGATGTTAACAGAAAATTCAAGTGATCGGAACCTTTCAGTCATCAGTGGAGGTAGGTTTTGTTTCAAGAAAATATTTGACAGAACTTGAAAGTTTTTGAACAAGTGAAGATAAAATTGTAGTTGTATATGTGTGTAACTTAGCCTAACATTTCTTTAGGATTCTTCATGAAGTTTAATTTAAATCATAAATTATTATTTTATGTCACTTATCAAACACCATTCTACTACTTACTATTATTTTTTAATTTTTTATTCTTTTAGCAGCTTAAAACAATACCCATTATTTACTCACAGTTTTAAAATCTGGCAGATTTGACTTAGTTGTCTGTTAAGATTTCCACGAGACAAATACAAGTATCAGGCTGGGCTCTGACCTGGGCGTCATGGGATATCCACTTACAAGATCATTTCAGTTTTTATGGAGAATTTGCTTCCTTGTAGTCAGAGGACTTGTTTTCCTGCTGACTATTGGCCAGGGCTCACTCTCAGCTACTAGAGGGCATTTTTCAGTTCTGAACTTCATCTTTAAGGCCAGCATGGCACAACAGACTTTTCTCCTGCTTTGCATCTAATTTCTTCTTGGTGAAGTCACTCAGTCGTGTGTGACTCTTTGCAACCCCATGGACTGTAGCCTACCATGCTCCTCCGTCCATGGGATTCTTCAGGCAAGAATACTGGAGTGGGTTGCCATTTCCTTCTCCAGGAGATCTTCCCAACCTAGGGATCAAACCCGGGTCTCCTGCATTGCAGGCAGACGCTTTACCATCTGAGCCACCAGGGAAGCTCTCTCCTTGGTGACTAACTGAGAAAACTCTGCTTAAAGAATTTGTTGATTAGATCAGGCCCATGTACATTATCTTCCAGTTAATTAACTCAGGATAAACTGATATATAAACTTAAAAATAGACTTAAAAATATGTAAACTGGAACATTTATTTTGCCATATAACCAAACACAATCATGGGCATGATATCACATTCACAGTCCTGAGGATTAGGGCAGGAAATCTTGGGGAGGGGTCATTTTAGAATTCTGCAGACCACACTAATGTCTACTTGTCCACTCTCCTAATATTAATATATCATAATTTAAGCATTATCTTATTACTTAACTTTTGTTACTGTCCCAAATTATAGTGTCATTAAATGTGATTAAAAACTGTATGAATGTCTTAGAAGTTTACCATTATTTTATTGTTATGGTATAAACTGTAGAAAGGAAATTACTTGATCAGAAACTACAAGTATTAAAGGATCATGACATGTTACTAAAATACTCTCTTTGTACTACAGTGAAAAAAAAAACATTTTGAAAAATCGTTTCCTGTAACTCTAGGTTTCAGCCATAACAATATGTGCCATTTATATATGTAAGAAAAATAGTAAAAGCAAATGTAGAGGCAGGAGTACACCCATTAGTGAGAGAATTCACTGGAGCCCAGGTGACAGGGATTGAATCCTAGTCCTCTGCAAATTCTGCTAATTATTATTATTTTATTTTAAATTCTGCTGGTTTTTTTATTTATACTAATTTTAGTTCCAGGTGTCATTAAATAGATTTTCAAACAAATCCACCAGGGTCATGCCTATGATAAAAGACAAGCACAGTAAAAAACATTTCAAATTAAATTAAAAAATTACAAGCACACAATATTATGTGCTGAAAGAGTCAAAGATGATGAGACCAGTGTTCTAGCACAGTTCATAGACATGGCAGATACCACAGTCATCTTCTGGATATTCCCACTGATTAAAGATTATTAAACTTTTTTGCTACATTTTATTACTCAGTCAGCATTTCTTTTGCAACTTCTCAGTCATCTGAGGTTTAATTTCTGTTGGCTGCCTATTTTCTTTTATGTGGGTCACATTTTCCTGTTGTGCTATTGGATATTGGATGTTATGAATGATACAGTATAGAGACTTTGATTTTATATCCTTCTGAATAAATATTTTTATTCTAATAGGCAGTTAAATTGGCCTAATAGAAAATAGGAAATTTTCTTCCTGTTTTCTTTTTTCCCCCAAGATTATGAAAATCTTATGCTTTACTTTTAAAAAGGTTATTTTCAGAATTTCATATGATTTTTCACCTACACAAATGCAGGGTATAAAATAATGTGTTATGAAGTCAGTGATGGAAGAGCCGGAGATTCATGTGAGTGAGGCTTATTCCTAGCTCATTGCAAGCCTCAGTCACAGCTTTGCAGCAGCAGAAGTGGAAGGGGCAGCGTATAGGCCATGCCACTCCTTTTAACTCTGTCTACCTTGTCCCAGAAAGGAAAGAAGCATCCGAGCTGGTGGAAGTTTCATTAGGTTTGTCAACCCATTCCTTCCTTTCCTTCTCAGTACAACTCAGGGATCTGTACAGAATATTCCTTACTTAAAATGCTAATTTGGATTATAGTAGGATCAGAATGAACTTGTGGCAAGAATAGGTTATATATTATGTGT
Organism: Aepyceros melampus; assembly: GCA_006408695.1. Lineage (NCBI taxonomy): Eukaryota > Metazoa > Chordata > Mammalia > Artiodactyla > Bovidae > Aepyceros > Aepyceros melampus. Next base: position 285,120 of record SJXQ01008661.1, read on the forward strand.
TGAGGGAGATGTGATTTAATCCTGAGCATTTTCGTACTGAAGATTTCCTGGTAAGGGTTTTATTTATTCTAGGACAGTGGTTTTGAATTCCCTACTCCCCCCATCATTACATGTATATCTTTATCAGAAACATTTCTTACTAAGTGTGGGTCCTCTCCGTTTGCTGGAAGGGAGTGGGAATGGGGGATGGTAGAGGAGAGAGGGCAGACACTTCCTCTCATTAGAACATTTTCTGTAATATAGAAAGAATAACTATTTAACCAAAAATTGACCAGTGTGAATTTCTTCCTTGCAAGCAAGTTTGTTTCTTTCAGAGTTTTTTTTTTACTGTAATTGCTTCTGTACTATCATTATTACATTAGTTATAATTATCCAAAATATATTTGCTTCCAATTATGAATATATCCATTTATTTTCACTTGGTAAATGTAGCATATAAAATATGAAGCACTTTTTTGGACACCTCACCTTGAAAACACAAATGAGGGTAATTTGACATTTCTTTAGACAGAAATATTAGTGTGTGTGCGCTAAGTTGCTTCAGTCAGGTCCAACTCTTTGTGACTCTGTGGACTAAAGCCTGCCAGACTCCTCTGTCTGTGGGATTCTCCAGACAAGAATGCCATGCCCTCCTCCAGGGCATCTTCCCAACCCAGGGATGGAACCCCTATCTCTTATGGCTCCTGCATTGGCAGGCAGGTTCTTTACCCCCTAGCACCACCTAGTGGTAACTCCCACTAGGAGGCCCCCATTATATAGTGCACAAAGCTAAAACTTCAAAATAAAGTCTTTGCATTACGCATTTCTTATAAATTCCTAATTAGGGGAAATATAAGAAAAAAGGTAGGTTGCTTAACTTTTTTAAAAACAGAGAGATTTAGAAGGAAATAACAGTTTAGTACTTGAATCCAGCTAAACCCCTCTTCCAACAACACAAGAGAAGATTCTACACATGGACATCACCAGATGGTCAACATCGAAATCATACTGATTATATTCTTTGCAACCAAAAATGGAGAAGCTCTATACAGTCAGCAAAAACAAGACCGGGAGCTGACTGTGGCTCAGATCATGCACTCCTTATTGCCAAATTGAGACTTAAATTGAAGAAAGTGGGGAAAACCACTAGACCATTCAGGTATGACCTGAATCAAATCCCTTATGATTATACAGTGGAAGTGAGAAATAGATTTAAGGGACTAGATCTGATAGACAGAGTGCCTGATGAACTATGGACGGAGGTTTGTGACATTGTACAGGAGACAGGGATCAAGACCATCCCCAAGAAAAAGAAATGCAAAAAAGCAAAATGGCTGTCTAAGGAGGCCTTACAAATAGCTGTGAAAAGAAGAGAAGTGAAAAGCAAAGGATAAAAGGAAAGATACAAGCATCTGAATGCAGAGTTCCAAAGAATAGCAAGGAGAGATAAATTCTTCCTCAGCAATCAATGCAAAGAAATAGAGGAAAAGAACAGAATGGGAAAGACTAGAGATCTCTTCAAGAAAATTAGAGATACCAAGGGAACATTTCATGCAAAGATGTGCTCAATAAAGGACAGAAATGGTATGGACCTAACAGAAGCAGAAGATATTAAGAAGAGGTGGCAAGAATCGCAGAACTATACAACAAAGAGCTTCACGACCCAGATACTCACGATGGTGTGATCACTCACCTAGATCCAGACATCCTGGAATGTGAAATCAAGTGGGCCTTAGAAAGCATCATTATGAACAAAGCTAGTGGAGGTGTTGGAATTCCAGTGGACCTATTTCAAATCCTGAAAGATGATGCTGTGAAAGTGCTGCACTCAGTATGCCAGCAAATTTGGAAAACTCAGCAGTGGCCACAGGACTGGAAAAAGTCAGTTTTCATTCCAATCCCAAAGAAAGGCAATGCCAAAGAATGCTCAAACGACTGCACAGTTGCACTCATCTCTCACATAGCAAAGTAAAGCTCAAAATTCTCCAAGTCAGGCTTCAGCAATATGTGAACTGTGAACTTCCAGATGTTCAAGCTGGTTTCAGAAGAGGCAGAGGAACCAGAGATCAAATGGCCAGCATCTGCTGGATCATCGAAAAAGCAAGAGTTCCAGAAGAACATCTGTTGTCTGCTTTATTGACTATGCCAAAGCCTTTGACTGTGTAGATCACAACAAATTGTGGAAAATTCTGAAAGAGATGGGAATACCAGACCACCTGACCTGCCTCTTGAGAAACCTGTATGCAAGTCAGGAAGCAACATTAGAACTGGACATGGAACAACAGACCGGTTCCAAATAGGAAAAGGAGTATGTCAAGGCTGTAGATTGTCACCTTGCTTATTTAACTTATATGCAGAGTTCATCATGAGAAATGCTGGGTTGGAAGAAGCACAAGCTGGAATCAAGATTGCCGGGAGCAATATCAATAACCTCAGATATGCAGATGACACCACCCTTATGGCAGAAAGTGAAGAGGAACTAAAAAGCCTCTTGTTGAAAGTGAAAGTGGAGAGTGAAAAAGTTGGCTTAAAGTTCAACATTCAGAAAACGAAGATCCTGGCATCTGGTTCCATCACTTAATGGGAAATAGATGGGGAAACAGTGGAAACAGTGTCAGGCTTTATTTTTGGGGGCTCCAAAATCACTGCAGATGGTGATTGCAGCTATGAAATTAAAAGACACTTACTCCTTGGAAAGAAAGTTATGACCAACCTAGATAGCATATTGAAAAGCAGAGACATTACTTTGCCAACAAAGGTCCATTTAGTCCAGGCTATTGTTTTTCCAGTAGTCCTGTATGGATGTGAGAGTTGGACTATAAAGAAAGCTGAGTGCTAAAGAATTGATGCTTTTCAAGTGTAGTTTTGGAGAAGATTCTTGAGAGTCCCTTGAACTGCAAGGAGATCCAGCCAGTCCATTCTAAAGGAGATCAGCTCTGGATGTTCATTGGAAGGACTGATGCTGAAGCTGAAACCCCAATACTTGGCCACCTCATGTGAAGAGTTGACTCATTGGAAAAGACCTTGATGCTTGGAGGGATTGGGGGCAGGAGGAGAAGGGGACGACAGAGGATGAGATGGCTGGATGGCATCACCAAATCAATGGACATGAGTTTGAATGAACTCTGAGAGTTGGTGATGGACAGGGAGGACTGGCGTCCATGATTCATGGGGTGGCAAAAAGTCAGACCCGACTGTGTGACTGAACTGACTGAATTAAGGTTTGGAGTTTGACTTTGACTTTGTCTTTTTCTGCTCCCTAGTTCTTGTTGTTGTTGTTGTTGTTATGTTCGTTTAAGTAGTTTATCATCCAGGTCAATAGACCAATGCTAGTGATTTTTAAAAATCAATTTCCAGGATGCATTTTAGGCTCATTTAGGTATAGGATACTTTAAATCTTTTACAGCTTTAATACTATATTGTGTTCATTGATCTTTATTTAGGCTACCTGAAACCATCTTGATATTTTTGAACCATCTGTGTCTTTAAATACAGGACAAATAATAATGTTAATTGATGTTAACTGACTTGACTTACCTAAGATCATAATAAATGACAGCGGTATAATTGAGATGTAGCTCTGCCTGACTGTAAAGCACATGCTCTGAACCATATCACTTTATAGCCACCTAAATTTACCCTCTGTATGTTTTGGAGGTTTAGTTTTGTTTTTGCTTTTTATTTTATTAATATGCCCTTGTATTCTCTTCTAGATCTTTTCTCAGTTTAACTGTTGTTTTAATTCTTATATGTACATGAATGTTTGCTGTGATCAGGCTGTCCTTTCTGTTTTTCAACTAATATACTTCTAGTTTATTTAGTTTTCTTGGTCCCCAGATATTACCCCTTGGATGTTATCATGAGTTTCTTAGACCTTAAATTGTTTCCATATCCCTTAGTGATTGGTAAGTGAGTATATTTGAGCAAAGACTATCAGAACTTCCCCTTCTCTTCGCTTATGTTTTCCTCCTTAGGTCTCTAGGGCCCAGGACAAGGTGTAACTCCAGGGTTTGATGTTCTTAGTAGATTAAAAGGAGCTTTTATATTTCACTGGTTTCATGCTACCCTTTAGTATTCTTATTCCCCCATCTTCTAACCCTCCAACATGAAGTAATGAAAAGTGACAGATGCTGATAAAGGTTGAAGTAGTAAATAGTCCCCAAACTGTTTGGTTTACATTTAATTTTGTACACTATTTTCTCTGTGACAATACAGATGATTAATATTTAACTGACATTGTTTAGTTTGATTATAGTTCAGTGTTTACTTAAAGTACTAGTTATTCTGTTTATCTCAAGCAACCTTGTTAAGTGGTTTAACTAATTCTCATTTTTTCTTAGCTTCTTGGATTTTCTAGATGTATAATCATATCTATAGAATTATGATAATTTCAGCTCTTCTGGTCTATTTATTGCTTTAAAAGCCTTTCTTATTTCATAAGTTAGATCCTGTAAGTTTTAAATAAAAATGGATAAAATTGGCATCTCTGATTTTAACAGGAATTGTGTTAGTATTTCACCATTTAATATGATTGGTGTTTGATTCTGATATTCTTATTATGTTTTGGTTGATTGATTCAGGGATAACTTGACTTTTTTGAAAAAATTTTTGGTATAGAAACAGTTCTGCATTTTCATATATTAATGTAATTAATGATGTTGGTAGGTTTCCTATTGTTGCACTATGCTTGTGTTCCTGGGATAAGTTCATTTTATCATGATGGCATATTATTTTATGTTGTTCAGTTCAGTTCAGTCGCGCAGTCGTGTCTGACTCTTTGCGACCTCATGAATCGCAGTACGCCAGGCCTCCCTGTCCATCACCAACTCCCGGAGTTCACTCAGACTCACGTCCATTGAGTCTGTGATGCCATCCAGCCATCTCATCCTCGGTCGTCCCTTTCTCCTCCTGCCCCCAATCCCTCCCAGCATCAGGGTCTTTTCCAATGAGTCAACTCTTCGCATAAGGTGCCCAAAGTACTGGAGCTTCAGTTTTAGCATCATTCCTTCCAAAGAAATCCCAGGGTTATCTCCTTCAGAATGGACTGGTTGGATCTCCTTGCACTCCAAGGGACTCTCAAGAGTCTTCTCCAACACCACAGTTCAAAAGCATCAATTCTTCGGCGCTCAGCCTTCTTCACAGTCCAACTCTCACATCCATACATGACCACAGGAAAAACCATAGCCTTGACTAGACGGACCTTAGTCGGCAAAGTAATGTCTCTGCTTTTGAATATACTATCTAGGTTGGTCATAACTTTTCTTCCAAGGAGTAAGCGCCTTTTAATTTCATGGCTGCAGTCACCATCTGCAGTGATTTTGGAGCCCAAAAAAACAAAGTCTGACACTGTTTCTACTGTTTTATGTTGTTGGATTTATAAATATTTAGGACATTTGCATCTATATTCATAAGTGTGGCTAATATATTTTTCCGTATGTGCCATCCATATCAGATTTTGACATATATAGGTATGTCAGCATTGTAGAAAATGAATTAAGTGATTTTTAAATATATGTTCAAGTACAGAAATATCCTTTTTTTTTAATAGAACTTTCCTTTATCACAATCTGGGCCTGGTGCCTACTTCTAGTAGTTGATGGTTCTGGCACAGGACTAGGTTAAGTTGACCAGTAGAAAAGAATGAAACACCACAAAGCAGATTAGAATGACACGCATTTAATGTATAAGGAATTACCAGTTCAAATTGGTGGGGAAAGGATGCATCATTGTTAAATACAATGTGGGAGAATTAGATTTCCACCTGGAAGAAAATAATAATAGAGCACTCACTGCTCATGTCACATTTCTAAATAAGCTTCTACTGAATTAATAACCAGTGTTAAAAATTGAAACTAAGGCATTTGAAGAAAATTTGGGGAAACATTTTTCTATTACTTCTGGAAGACATTCCTAAGATGATGGGAAGCCTAGAATAAGGGAATATTTGACAGACATATTTTAGTCCAGAAATTCCAATTCTAGGTATTTATCCCAGAGAAATAATAGCATGTATACTTTTAGTCCTATGTGTATTCTTGTATTTGCTTAATGTAGGAAAAAGCTGAGAAGAATATATATAAAATTGTTAATATGGCTGTTAGGAATGGTTTGTTTGAAGGATAAAATTAGATGGATATGATTTTAATGGCATATTACATATAGATGAGCTAGCATTCATGTAGTATTAGTGTCATTCGCTCATATAAGTAAATGCAGCTAGTAATTGTTCAAAATAAACTGATTTGTACTAATAGCTAATTTATTTTACATTTTTATCATTTAATTGTACTAATCCTGAATTTAGAAAAATGCATTTTATATACCAGATGTAACGATTGTTATGAGCCATTGGGCTTCCCCTGTGGCTCAGCAGTAAAGAGTCCGCCTGTGATGCAGGAGACGCAGGAGATGCGAGTTTGATCCCTGGGTTGGGAAGATGCCCTGGAGGAGGAAATGGCAACCCACTCCACTATTCCTGTCAGGAAAATCCCATGGGATGCAGTCCGTAAGATTGCAAAGAGTTGGACATGACTGAGCACAGCATAACAGACAGATGAGCCAGCTAACTTATTTATCTTATGTATGCTTTGTGAAGAGCATTTAAACAATATCAAAATGACTTCTTGCTATCCAAAAAGAAAGAGCTCTGGTCCCTAGAAGGAATATTTGTAGTATCTTGTTTGGAATTTTAAAGAATTGAGTGTTATAAATGTGTATTCTTTAATTTTAGAATTTTATGTACATCTGTGACACATGGAATGTGGTAACCTGCCATTTGTGCAGAAACTGTGTCTTATTTATAGTTTTTAGTTCTTAGCATAGTAGACAATATCATAATTGATTATTTCCCTTGGTTTGACAATTCACACCTGTTGTATCACCAAACTATATAGTTGTTTCTATTTAGCTCTTGTTTCTGACAGTTTCTAAAATGATAGGAAATGTTTCCTAATTTAAATTTAAAACAAAGATGTAAGTAATTGAGGCCAAGTTTACTTATTAGTTTATGCTTGTTGCCTTTGGTAAATATATTACTTTTATATTGGTTCAGTGATTTTCCTATTTAATAATTGGATAATGTTCTATTAGTCCATATTATCAATTTTTATTATCAATTTCAGGTCATTTCAGGATCCTTTAGAACATCTCTGAGCAAACTATAGCCTATGAGCCAAATTCAGCCCACTGCCTGTTTCTGTAAAGAAAGCTTTTTTGGAACATAGCTACTCTCATCCATGTATGTAATGTCTGTGGCTGCTTTCACACTACAAAGGCACAGTTGGGTAGTTGTAACAAATATACAGCCTATAGTGCTTAAAATATTTATTTTTTGGCTTTTTACAGAAGTTCACTAATCCTTGCTTTAGAATATTAGAATAGTGACTACAGATTGCCTTACATACCTGTATCCAGGCTCTCAAGGATCTTTGGACAATTTTCTGTTTATGCTCACAATTTAATTACTCATACATATTCATTGAGTGCCAGTATATGCAGAGTACATCATGAGTACATCATGGGCTGGAGGAAGCACAAGCTGGAATCAAGATTGCCGGGAGAAAGATCAATAACCTCAGATATGCAGGTGATACCACCCTTATGGCAGAAAGTGAAGAAGAACTAAAGAGCCTCTTGATGAAAGTGAAAGAGGAGAGTGAAAAAGTTGGCTTAAAGTTCAACATTCAGAAAACGAAGATCCTGGCATCTGGTCCCATCACTTAATGGGAAATAGATGGGGAAACAGTGGAAACAGTGTCAGGCTTTATTTTTTGGGGCTGCAAAATCACTGCAGATGGTGATTGCAGCCATGAAATTAAAAGACGCTTACTCCTTGGAAGAAAAGTTATGACCAACCTAGGCAGCATATTAAAAAGCAGAGACATCACTTTGTCAACAAAGGTCCATCTAGTCAAGGCTATGGTTTTTCCAGTGGTCATGTATGGATGTGAGAGTTGGACTATAAAGAAAGCTGAGCACCGAAGAATTGATGCTTTTGAAGTGTGGTGTTGGAGAAGACTCTTGAGATTCCCTTGGACTGCAAGGAGATCCATCCAGTCCATCCTAAAGGAGATCAGTCCTGGGTGTTCGTTGGAGGACTGATGCCGAAGCTGAAACCCCAGTACTTTGGTCACCTGATGCAAAGGGCTGACTCACTGGAAAAGACCCTGATGCTGGGAAAGATTGAGGGCAGCAGGAGAAGGGGACGACAGAGGATGAGATAGTTGGATGGCATCACCAACTCAATAGGCATGGGTTTGGGTGGACTCTAGGAGTTGATGGTGGACAGGGAGGCCTGGCGTGCTGCGATTCATGGGGTGGCCAAGAGTCAGACACGACTGAGCGACTGAACTGAACTGAACTTTGTGCTAGGCACTGTGTCTAGATACTGGAGACACAAAGTAGGGAATAGTGAAGAAGGCACAGGAAGCCTCTGCCCTCATAAATTAGAGAAGAAAGACAACCATGAAGATTTCTCTCTTTAGATCTTTTTTGTTTTCTGATTAGCCAGTTCATGAATTTTTTAACAAAATATGATACTGACTTAAGTTTCTCTACTACACTGAACCTTGAATAAGGGTTATGACAATGCAGTGTCCATTTATTTTATTAGTTAAGTTTGTAGAGGTTGCTTTCCCTTTTCAGTTATTTTAGGTTTTTAATCTGTGTTTAAGGTAATTTAAGTTGCATTTCTCACTGTGGGTGGTAGGCACTCAGTAAATATGTGTAAAAGTCATTGGTTGCTATAGGTCAGATTTTCTGTTAGAGAAATTCACTGCTAAAATTAAGAAACTATCCATATGATAACTAATATACATGTGATACTCTGATAATTTATGTATCTTACATGATTTATGCCTAATAACTCCATGAGTTATTATAATTCCCTTTTTCTAGATGATGAGACCAAAGTTCAGAGAGGTAAGGTTAAACAGTTAAAGGATGGTGCCTGCCCACATTAGCATCTTAGCCTGGATCTTGGCGATGGTGTTGCTTAATACTTCTTGAGATTTGGAAATATACATTTTCAGATTGGCCTTAATATAGATAGAACTTTAGTATTTGCTCTTGTATCATTTTTATTTTTGCTTTCTTTTTTTTGGTGTGAATTATTGACTTTGAAGGTACAGGAGATAATTTTCTTCTTTTTCCTTGTGTTTATGTGCTTGTGTATGATTAAGATAATAATGTAACCCAGGAAAGTGAAAAAGAAAGAGTCTGCAAAGATAAAACCCAAGTAAACATAACACAGCAAGGAAAAAAGCGATTAATTTCATCAGGAAGTTCAGAAAGTACATCAGCAGAGCAAGACACAGGAAAAAAGTGCAAAAATGATGATCAGGAAGAGTCTATCATTTCATCCAAGGTGATTTTTTAAAATATTCATTATTTGGTTGTTTATTTTCTCTGACAAGTGTTCTAGTTAGGATAATTATATGCTCTATATATCAATGAAAAACCAAAAATGCTTTTTATATTGTTTCTCAAGATTTGTTATTTTGTTTGATTTTGTTGTTTGGCTTTTTAATATAGCACTTGCAATGTAGAGAACAGAGCTGTTTAATTTAGAAATTTTCAAACTGAAAAATAGGTGGAGACCACCTGCCTCTGGTCATAATTTAGTACCTCCCTTTTGAAACTCTGGGTTTTTGGTCATTCTCACGCTGCCTGTCACTACTTTTCTCTTGGTAAGTATTAAAAGAGGAACAATTGATGAGTAGTTCTTTTTTTTTTTTTTTAACGAGTAGTTCTTAACAGCCTGCTGCAGAATTACTTCTGGGTTTACTTGCGGTATTTATAAATCTTTTCTATCCTCTTTCAGCTTTTGCTAATTCATTAGAATGGTTTGGCTGACTTAAGCATTCTTTGATACAGGGTACTCTAGGAAAATGAGATTATTGGATGAATTTCAAAAGAAAGAAGGGAAAAAAAGAAAGATGACTCCAGGACAAAAAGATCAGGTATTCTTCCTTTCAGGAGAAGAGTGGCTTTAAATGATCATTTTCATGATCCTTATAGTCCTGTGGCTATGTTCTGTGGGTCTCCATCTGTTTAGTCTCAGGGAGAGCCAAAGGAATAAGATTGCTTTTAGAACTTTTGCACTGGATTGATTGAAATTTCAGCCACTATCCCAGAGAACAGGTCTTTTATAGTTCTCCCCTCTCTCCTGCCTCCTTTCTAGTGAGAAGCAGGATCCTTTCTTGCAGCTAGAAAGCAAGGTCTAATCACTATACGTTCAACTCTTCTGCTTACTTATGGAATCAAGCTTAATAAATCAAAACAAAATATATTCTAACTCACATATATTGACCATAAAAACTTACCTATAAATTTTCTGTGAATTTTGAGCCCTAATATTCTCTGCTCTGGAGAAGGCAAGGGCAACTCTCTCCAGCACTCTTGCCTGGAAAGTCCCATGGAAGGAGGAGCCTTCAGTCCACGGGGTCACGAAGAATTGGACACAACTGAGCGACTTTACTTTGACTTTTCACTTTCATGCATTGGAGAAGGAAATGGCAACCCACTCCAGTGTTCTTGCTTGGAGAATCCCAGGGACAGTGGAGCCTGGTGGGCTGCCGTCTATGGGGTCGCACAGAGTCGGACACGACTGAAGCAACTTAGCAGCAGCAGCAGCATTCTCTGCTTTACTCTCTAAACATATTATTGACCTAAAGCAAATAGATTTCCAGATATTTCTCCAGCAAAGATGAGTTTATTTGGGATCAGCAGAGAATTGTATTTTGGAGTCTTCAGCCATGGGTGCAGGTTCCTGCATGGCAGAAGAAAGAGAATACTTTTATAGCCCATAGAGATCAGCCCTGGGATTTCTTTGGAAGGAATGATGCTAAAGCTGAAACTCCAGGACTTTGGCCACTTCATGGGAAGAGTTGACTCATTGGAAAAGACTCTGATGCTGGGAGGGATTAGGGGCAGGAGGAGAAGGGGATGACAGAGAATGAGATGGCTGGATGGCATCACTGACTCGATGGACGTCAGTCTGAGTGAACTCCGGGAGTTGGTGATGGACAGGGAGGCCTGGTGTGCTGCGATTCATGGGGTTGCGAAGAGTCGGACACGACTGAGCAATTGAACTGAACTGAAACAGATTTCATGGTTTTTCATTGGCTGAGTCTTTGCCATGAAGGAAGAGGACTCTTTCTCTTCCTGTTGCACTCTGCTGTCATCTCAGGGCATGAGAACTGTACTTTCTGGTCTCCCAACTCTCTTTAATTTTTAACATTTCCCCATTTTGGTCAATATTTTTCTCTGAAAGCATTGCTAATCAAGAGTCAGGTTTTCAGTGACTTTATGTCCTTTAGTGCCAGGAGGAACCTTTGCTGGATGTGATATCTCACATTGGAGTGAAAGTACACAGATTGGAAACCTATTGAAGTCACATTCAAGTATCAAGGAGAGGTAGGAGGAAGAATTTTAAGGCAATTTTAATCTAATATTTGTATGTTATCAAAATCATAGAGATTGGAGGGTGTTGAAGTGTTCTGTCATCACCAAAGGTTTGACAGACAAGCTGCCAACAGGCCTGGTCTGGATATCTTCAGAAAGCTGTCTCATCAGATGTCATCTACTTCAGTTCTGGGAAATCTTATCTTTTAGGTCATCAGATAATGTGCAGATCTAGTCATGATTTGGTACATTTTTTATATGTGTCCTGTGAATTCAAGAGTCTCCTTCTTGGGGTTTGGTGGCACAAAGGCTGGTTAGCAGTACGTGATAGGGGCCTCTCCAGTGAGGTTGAAGAGAGTTTTTCTGGAGGTGTTTCTTTCCAATAGACAAAATACCCAGGTTGTCAGGTATATTTTAGTTCATCATCCCCCAAGAGTACACTGGGAAAAGATTGCTCTACCAAAACACAGTTCTTTTTAATAGCATTAAGGCAATGGCACCCCACTCCAGTCCTCTTGCCTGGAAAATCCCATGGGCGGAGCAGCCTGGTAAGGCTGCAGTCCATGGGGTCACTAAGCGACTGAGCGACTTCACTTTTCCCTTTCATGCTTTGGAGAAGGAAATGGCAACCCATCCAGTGTTCTTGCCTGGAGAATCTCAGGGATGGGGGAGCCTGGTGGGCTGCCATCTATGGGGTTGCACAGAGTTGGACCCGACTGAAGCGACTTAGCAGCAGCAGCAGGCTTTTGCTATATTGGAGTATCTCTCCTTTTACCAGTGTGAGTCAAAAGAAGCAAGAGCATCCTGTGGCTATCTTAAAGTGCGAGAGCTTATGAGTTCTGAAAGGGGTGGATCTGAGATTCAGAATGACCAATGACAATGCTTTGGCCAGGCATTTTGGCCAAAATTTTTGGAGGGCCTTTACTAATTTTGTCAACTGAGTAATAATAATGTCATTAGTGCATTCAATTAAACAGAGATTGAGGGTGGTAAGCACAGTGAAAGTGTTGAAAATTGGCGGAATAGCACAGACTTGAAGTGAAAGTGAAGTCGCTCAGTCGTGTCTGACTCTTTGCGACCCCATGGACTGTAGCCCACCAGACTCCTCCAACCATGGGATTCTCCAGGCAAGAACACTGGAATGTTTGGCCATTTCCTTCTCCAGGGGATCTTCCCAACCCAGGGATCGAACCTGGGTCTCCTGCATTGTAGGCAGATGCTTTACCGTCTGAGCCACCAGGGAAGTCCACTTGTTGAAGTACCTGACCAATAAGATGTGTTCTTTGATCGCTTTGAAATTTGAGAGGAATTCCCCTGATAGGGATAATCTTTTCTTAAAGGACTTTAACCACAGAAGAAGCAGTAGCATGTCTGCAAGGGATGCCTGTCTGTATGTGAAAACACACAGACCATTACTAAAACATATTTGTATCCATGAGCCAGCGCAAGTTGTGAGACCTTGAATGGTTCATTGGGCTGTTTAAATTGTCTGGGATCATTATAAACAAGCTTTCTTGGGTTGTATTTCAGACAAATGTGATGAGTGAGGTAGATATTTTCGATGGCCTTGTTAATGTTTGCACATCAATGTTGATTGATGAATGCTATCATTTTGTCGGTAGACCAGTGGTTTAATGCATGTACAGTGCTGAAGTATGGGGATTTTAGAGTGTCCAGGAGGACTGGGTTGTTAGTCTAAACCAGAGCTACCTCTTCTATCAAACCAACAGTTTTTAAATTTCCAGTTTTGTTTTTCCTTTTCTGAAGCCAGCTGTTAGGCTTCTTTAGTCTGTTTTCTTAGTTATCATTTGGGAAAACTTTTCTTTGGACCAACAGCTTGCTATTGGCCCCATTGCTATTGGCAACATTCCCTGCAGAAATGTCATCAAAGTTATTTGCCTTAGTTTCCAGAGAGTCAAGTGTAGAATGTCCCAGAATATTAGTAATACCTAAAGTGGCAGATAAAAATATTACATCCAGTAAACATAAGGGTCACTTAAAATTTTATTTCAGCAGGAAGTAAGGAAGTCACATTGCTTCACAGTATTCCAAAATCATAAGCTACTATATAGTGTATAAATATTATATTTGTGTATAATATTGTAAAAGTGTATACCGTCAGTATAAATATTGGCAGTTTTGCCCTTGGCTTAAGTACAAGCCCACATGAGAGTGTATAATTCCGCCTGTTTGGCCAAAGCTGCCTCAACAACATCAGAAGGAGTTGCAAAGCATACCTAGCATATTTACCATTGTTGCCTTTTAAATAAGAATGTCAGTGAACCTTGAGAAGTCAGTGTTACCAGGAGGTCTTTCCTGTAAATCATTAGAGTCAGGAGGTGGCCAGTCAGTGTCCTCCTTGGTGGTCGGTCAGGGACTTCTTTGGTGACAGAGGGGAGGAGAGTAGCAGGTACAGCATAAAGGAGTCATGTGAGAAGAAGTTAATGAAAGGACTTAACGTCTTGGGACGTAAGGCACCTGACTGAGAAACACTAAGTGTGATGAGAATTCAGGAGGGCTTCTGCTGCATGATGTACAGGGATCCCGTGGTTTTCTTGGTGGCCCTAACCAAAAGAGCAGTAGCTATAATGGCTTTAAGGCAGGCAGGGTATCCCTATACCACACAGTCCAGTTCCTGGCTGTAATGCAGTGTGGGTTGATGGTGGACCAATGGTTTTGGGTGAGTACCCCCAAGGGCATTTTCTTCCTTTCATATATAAAAAGGGGGAAAAAAAGAGAATCTGATAATTGGGATTCTCAAAGGCAGGTGGATTCATGAGATACAACTTCCAGGCTTTAAAGGCTGCGTTTTTGGTTCTTTCATAAGTTTGAGTCATGGTTGTTATTGTTTAATAATGCATACATAGGTTTGGCCGTAAGAGAGAAATTTGAAATTCAGCTTTGGAAATAACCAACCAGCCCGAGAAGACTTAGCATATAGCATGTAGTCTTGGGTTTGGGGAAGCGTAGGATATCATGAAGTGTATCTGGATCTCCTTAAAGCTTTTGTGCTGATATCAGATGCCCTATATCAAACCTGGGTTCAAGTAAACTGTAATTTTTCTTTGATGACCTTATATTCCTAAAAACTTTGGCAAGTGGATACTGTCTTTTTGTGAGGAAGCTTGAGAAGGAGAGCAAAGAAGCAAATGAAACACATATTACAACAAAGTAGAACCTCTAGGGAACCTTACATAATCCAGATCAGCCTTTAGTATTTGTAAGAAATAAGGATTCTCAGCAAAACCCTGAGTCATTACTGTCCAGATGAACTGCTTTTCTTCCTAAGTGAGGGCAGAAAGATATTGGTCAGCCTCATCAACTAGAATGGATGTTAGTAATTATGGATATTAGGAACAACAGAGTGTCAAGGGATAACAATGTTGTTTACTGCTCAGAGATCCTGGAGGAACCTCCACCCTAAGCCCTTAGGTTTTGTTCACCTGGCTGGTGTAAGGGTTAATGAGACCTTGAGCCTTGTAATGTTCTTTTATGGTCTTTATGCCTTTCAGGGCTTTCTTTTCTTATAGAATATTAATTAAGTCTGGTTAAGTGGTTTTTGAAGGATCTATTTGAATCTTGGGATGTGTGCTGTGAGTTTTGCCAGTATCAACTGGAGATTTTACCAGTAAGGGAAATGGTAACTGATTCACTAGAGACAAGTGATCAATATTTCCAAATCAGTATTAGCTCTAGTACTATCAGAGGCAAACCAAATAAAAGATGTCAAAGGATCATTTCATTCACCTGGTTTGTTACTTTGATAACTGTTGTCAAATTCTAGAATTGTTTCCCCTTTTTGGGAAAAAGAAATTCCAGCATGACACTTCTTTAAGAAGTCTCACCTAATAAATGAGTTGGAGGCCAAGGAACTAAGGAGAAAGGGTATGCATCTCTCAAAGGGACTAAGTGAAAGGAAATAAGTTCAGAGAAAGGAACCTCTTGAGGCTCGTTAGAAATCCCACTAGTTGAGCTGTGTTGAGACTGCTTTATAGTAGTGGGGTTGAGCACTGAGAGTATGATTTCAGGGTCAGTTAGGACTAAAACATACTTGTCCCCAATCTGGAGAAATGTTTCTCCAGGTTGACAGAGAGGGGAGACTGGGAAGAGCCCCTGTTGTTTCTCAGAGTCCTGTCATTGAGAATTGGGCAGATGTTGAAAAGGCTGATTAGAGGACTGACGGCATCTGAAGTACTTAACAGTACATTTGTAGCAGTCTCTTTCGAATGTCCAGGCTCTTCGCAGTAATAGCAGAAAGGTTTTGGTTTTGTTTGGAGTCTTTAGTTGGTGGTTTGAAGATAGTAGTCTTCCTTTTGGGTGATCCATCTAGAGTTTGAGTGAGCTGGCTTGCCAGCTGAGCTAAATATGGAATGGACATAGTTTCCCATTCTATCCTGGTCCTTTACTAGAAAAGAAAGGACCCAGTTCAGCCCATTAATAAACATGGGGTTAATAGATACCCAGGTGGAATCAACATCTGAAAGAGTAGAATTTTCCTTTAAAACAATCTGAAGTTGATTGTAATAGTCATGAATAGGATTGTCAGATTTTTGTGTGCAGGCCTGAATTCTGTTCCAATCAACAGGCTTTGGGAAAACCACAGAAATCACCTGATGAAATTGCCTGATTGCTGAAGTGTGGTCATATAATGCGTTTCCCAGGTGGCTGAGGAGTAAAGAATCCACCTGCCAAAGCAGGAGCCACAGGAAACACAGGTTCGATCCCTGGGCCTGGAAGATCCCCTGGAGTAGGAAATGGCAACCCACTCCAGTATTCCTGCTGGAATAATCCCATGGATGGAGGAGCCTGGCCAGCTATAGTCCATAAAGTCGCAAAGAGTTGGAAAAGACTGGGCATGCACACATGTCAGATAATAAATTAGTGATCTGGTTGCTGAGCTGTAATTCTAGAGACCTTTCAAGATTTTCCCAACTAGACGTTTTTATCCAGTGCTGGGCCCAGTCTTCACTGACAAGTATAAACTTAGATGATATAAGTCAGAAACCAGGTTGATAAGTTTGAATAACTATATTAAATTCCTCTGCAAATCAATGAGGATCTTCTGTTACTCTGGGAAAGTCTTTGACTATAGCTCACAGTTCAGCTTTAGTCCAAGGAATATGAGAAACGAACAGTTGAACATCTGTATTCTCAGAAGGCTTAATTTTAAAGGGACAGGTTCTGGCAGTCTCAGAAGAAGAAAGTAGGGAGAGTTTCAGAGAAAACGGGAAGTTTGGCAGGAAAATGAATGTGGGGTCATTGAGGGTGGAGAGGAGGTGTCGACATTGTCGAAGGGAAGAGGAAGATTGTGCCAGAGGCGTAGGAGCTAAGGGAGAGGCAAGATGGCACCAGATGTGGAATCTGAGAAAAAGAAGCTAAGGAAGTAGAGCCTGAAGCTTCAGAAAACATTCTATTTTTCTTTAATCATTTGCCTCAGTTAATCTTAAAATCTTATTTTGCAGAGAGGCAATTTTAAACCTCTGATAACATTGGGAAGCTTCAAAATATCAATCAAAATCATCAGTCCATTCTGTCCTGGAAACTTTTGAGCTACATCCATCTTGGCTGTAAGAGAATTAAATTTTGGGATTTCAAAAGTTTCCCACAATGGCCATTGATACTCTAAATTGCCTTTGGTCAGGTTGGTCCATTTAGTTGGAAATGCACATGAAAAAGGACTAGTTTTTAAGCATAGAATCAGTTGAAGTATCTATTGTGGGGGGTGAGGTAACCTCAAAATATTTAGGGAACTGAATCTTCTCAGAGGTTTTCTTCTATAATAAAAGAATAATTTTCAAGCAGCTTAAACAATTTGCAACTTAAACAGCTCAATTCAAACAGCTTACAACTCAAACAACTTGCAGGCCTAAAAACAACCGATTCTGAAGAATAACTTGGTCCTGGAGAAGGCAAGCTAAAGGCTTCTTAGCAAGCTTCAGTTGAAACAGTCTGATCTCAAAGTCAGACCAAAGTGCCAAATGAGTACCCTCATGCAGAATAAGGCTTTAACCTGGAAGATTAAAACTCAAAATAGATTCCAAACAAAGCTGAGAGAGCTTCAAATGCAAAGAGGGCATGGGCTCACATCCTTGAGAAACATGTACCTTCAAACTCTAGGATCTGTGAGAAAAATCAGTGATCACAGTGGACTTGATTGTGGATGCTGTACCTGTTTGCTCATCAGCCCTGGAGCTGTTGAAGGTCTTCTCTGATCCCTATACAGGCCACCAAACTGTTGACCTGAAACAAATGGACTTCCAGATATTTCTCCAGGAAAGATGGGTCTGTTTGGGATCAGTAATTTGAGGTCTTTAACCTTGGCAAAGAAATAGAGGAAAACAACAGAATGAGAAAGACTAGAGATCTTTTCAAGAAAATTATAGATACCAAGGGAACATTTCATGCAAAGATGGGCTCGATAAAGGACAGAAATGGTATGGACCTAACAGAAGCAGAAGATATTAAGAACAGATGGCAAGAATACACAGAACAACTGTACAAAAAAGATCTTCATGACCAAGATAATCACGATGGTGTGATCACTCACCTAGAACGAGACATCCTGGAATGTGAAGTCAAGTGGGCCTTAGAAAGCATCACTATGAACAAAGCTAGTGGAGGTGATGGAATTCCAGTGGAGCTATTTCAAATCCTGAAAGATGATGCTGTGAAAGTGCTGCACTCAATATGCCAGCAAATTTGGAAAACTCAGCAGTGGCCACAGGGCTGGAAAAGGTCATTTTTCATTCCAATCCCAAAGAAAGGCAATGCCAAAGAATGCTCAAACAACCGCACAATTGCAGTCATCTCACACACTACTAAAGTAATGCTCAAAATTCTCCAAGCCAGGCTCCAGCAATATGTGAACCGTGAACTTCCAGATTTTCAAGCTGGTTTTAGAAAAGGCAGAGAAACCAGAGATCAAATGGCCAACATCTGCTGGATCATCAAAAAAGCAAGAGTTCCAAAAAAACATCTATTTCTGCTTTACTGACTATGCCAAAGCCTTTGACTGTGTGGATCACAATAAACTGTGGAACATTCTGTCAAGCTGGTTTTAGAAAAGGCAGAGAAACCAGAGATCAAATGGCCAACATCTGCTGGATCATCAAAAAAGCAAGAGTTCCAAAAAAACATCTATTTCTGCTTTACTGACTATGCCAAAGCCTTTGACTGTGTGGATCACAATAAACTGTGGAACATTCTGAGAGAGATGGGAATACCAGACCACCTGACTTGCCTCTTGAGAAACCTATATACAGGTCAGGAATCAACTGTTAGAACTGGATATGGAACAACAGACTGGTTCCAAATAGGAAAAGGAGTACGTCAAGGCTGTATATTGTCACCCTGCTTATTTAACTTATATGCAGAGTACATCATGAGAAACGCTGGGCTGGATGAAGCACAAGCTGGAATCAAGATTGCTGGGAGAAATATCAATAACCTCAGATATGTAGATGAATCACCACCCTATGGCAGAAAGTGATGAGGAACTGAAAAGCCTCTTGATGAAAGTGAAAGAGGAGAGTGAAAAAGTTGGCTAAAACTCAACAGTCAGAAAACTAAGATCATGGCATCTGGTCCCATCACTTCATGGGAAATAGATGGGGAAAGAGTGGAAACAATGTCAGACTTTATTTTTTTGGGCTCCAAAATCACTGCAGATGGTGATTGCAGCCATGAAATTAAAAGATGCTTACTCCTTAGAAGGAAAGTTATGACCAACCTAGATAGCATATTGAAAAGCAGAGACATTACTTTGCTAACAACGGTCCTTCTAGTCAAGGCTATGGTTTTTTCAGTGGTCATGTATGGATGTGAGAGTTGGACTGTGAAGAAAGCTAAGCACCAAAGAATTGATGATTTTGAACTGTGGTGTTGGAGAAGACTCTTGAGATCCCCTTGGACTGCAAGGAGATCCAACCAGTCTATTCTAAAGGGGATCAGTCCTGGGTGTTCTTTGGAAGGAGTGATGCTAAAGCTGAAACTCCAATACTTTGGCCACCTCATGTGAAGAGTTGACTTATTGGAAAGACTCTGATGCTGGGAGGGGTTGGGGGCAGGAGGAGAAGGGGACGACAGAGGATGAGATGGCTGGATGGCATCACTGACTCGATGGACGTGAGTTTGAGTGAACTCTGGGAGTTGGTGATAGATAGGGAGGCCTGGCGTGCTGCGATTCATGGGGTGGCAAAGAGTCAGACATGATTGAGCGACTGAACTGAACTGAACATTGGGAAGCCTCTGCTGCAAGCTCCCTCACTTTAAGAGAAGGAGAACTCTTAGAGAGAGGAAAAGGAGGTTGGCAGGACTATAGTCAACTAAGAGTCTGTGGCTCTTTTATTGGCTGAATCATTGCCAGGAAAAAAGAGGAGTCTTCTTGTTGGGCTTTGCTATCATTGAGGGCATGAGAGCTCCATCTTCTATATAATTGAGTTTTCTTTTTATTGATTTTTTATAATAGCAATGTAACTGCCTTTTTTTCCCCTAAGAATTTTTTTTCCAGAAGAAAATCTGTAGTATACATGTCTTACTGTGTTTAAACCAATACATAAAGTTTGATAATCACAAGTGAAACTTTTAAAAAAGGTCATGCCTTTTCTGCCAGCTGTAAAGACTGCAATCAAGGCTGTTCAGAACGAAAAAAAATTAAGTTATCAGGAATATCAGAAGATCTAGATGTTCAATAAAATCTTTGAAACATTACCAAAAATAGGTTGTTATTCCTGAAAGCTGGTAGGGAGGTGATATTTTAAGAGTATCTTCATTTGTCTTCAGTACACTAGATTCTTGCCTTGACTGACCAAAATAACAGGAGAGGTTAAGAATATAACTTTTATTTACATAGCTCTCTCTTAGTTAAGACTGTATCCCCAGAGCTCCTTAGTGTTGGTTTACTACATCAAGGAATCTTATATCCTTTGCTCCTGATTGGCTATTTGGGTTGTACCATTTATAGCATGTCTCTGATCAGTCCCACAGAAACATCTATTCATTCATTCATTTAATAAGCATTCATTAAGCAAATAGTAGTAATACATGTTAACAACAACACTGAAAAATTACCCACAACCATTTATTGAGCTCAAAGACCATTCTAATAATCATTACACTAAGCAATGTATATGTTTTCTGTTATATGTAAGGCAGTATGCTGGAATGTGGGTTAAATGCGTAAAGATGAAGAAGACATAGTTGATAAGGAGCAAATAGTCTTGTGGGGCACATGATTCCAATCCTAAAATAAAGTGACAACACATTGATTTTTATGGCAGTCTTGAGGAGGACTCCATAAACCAGCTTCAAGGGAGGGGTTCTTGAAAGAAATGACCCTGAGCCAATCCTAAGGGAAGTGGGCATGAACCAGGTGTAGGAAGCCATCCCAGGTAGATGAGGCAGCAGGTATAAGAGCAGAGAGGATACAATGACTGTGTTGTGGACAATTGTTCTTAGCATTCTTGGTGCAGAGCTGGGCGGCAGGGCAAGATGAGGATGAAGTCGGGAGTGTGAAGGAGGACCTTGAAATGTTTTCAGCCAGAGATAATCTTATCCGCTCTTCAAAGGAGAGATTGGAAGAGAATAAGATTAAAAACAGGGATAAGGTCATTGAGACTGTCATGAAGAGAATCTGACTGAGGCACTAATATTAAGGATGATAGGCATGAATTAGAGAAATATTTAAGAAACACACTGCAGCACTTGTTTAGATCTGGGGGAAGTAAAGAAGAAATGAAAGATAGTCATCCAAGAAATTTATCCTTCATCTTCTAGCTAAAACAAGTGGATAGATTATTTTGGCCAAAACTATGGTACAGAATACAAAGGGCGGATTTCACATTTGACATTTTGAGTGTGAGGTGTATAGAATATTGAGGAAGAAATGTCTAGCTGTTGTTATTGTTCAGTTGCTAATGTAACTGTTTCTGCTTTTCCCCCACCTATTAGCGATGAAGTAATGGGACTCAATTCAGTTCAGTTCAGTCACTCAATCATGTCTGACTCTTTGCTATCCCATGAACTGCAGCACGCCAGGCCTCCTTGTCCATCACTGACTCCCAGGGTTTACTCAAACTCATTCCATTGAGTGGGTGATGCCATCCAACCATCTCATCTTCCATCGTCCCCTTCTCCTCCCTCTTTCAATCTTTCCCAGCATCAGGGTCTTTTCCAGTGATTCAGTTCTTTACATCACATGGCCTAAGTATTGGAGTTTCAGCTTCAGCATCAGTCCTTCCAGTGAGTATTCAGGACTGATTTCCTTTAAGATGGACTGGTTGGATCTCCTTGCAGTCCAAGGGACTCTCAAGAGTCTCCTCCAACACCACAGTTCAAAAGCATCAATTCTTTGGCACTCAGCTTTCTTTATAGTCCAACTCTCACATCCATACATGACTACTGGAGAAACGATAGCTTTGACTAGATAGACCTTTGTTGGCAGAATAATATCTCTGCTTTCTAATATGCTGTCTATGTTTGTCATGATTTTTCTTCCAAGGAGCAAGCATCTTTTAATTTCATGGCTGCAGTCACCATCTGCAGTGATTTTGGAGCCCCCCAAAATAAAGTCAGCTACTGTTTCCACTGTTTCCCCATCTATTTCCCATAAAGTGATGGGACCAGATGCCATGATCTTAGTTTTCTGAATGTTGAGTTTTAGCCAACTTTTTCACTGTCTTCTTTAACTTTCATCAAGAAGCTCTTTAGTTCTTCTTCGCTTTCTGCCATAAGTTATGGTATCATCTGCATATCTGAGGTTATTGATATTTCTCCCAGCAATCTTGATTCCAGCTTGCGCTTCTTCCAGCCCAGCGTTTCTCATGATGTACTCTGCATATAAGTTAAATAAGCAGGGTGACAATATATAGCCTTGACGTACTCCTTTTCCTATTTGGAACCAGTCTGTTGTTCCATGTCCAGTTATAACTGTTGCTTCTTGACCTGTATATAGGTTTCTCAAGAGGCAAGTCAGGTGGTCTGGTATTCCCATCTCTCTCAGAATTTTCCACAGTTTATTGTGATCCACACAGTCAAAGGCCTTGGCATATTCAATAAAGCAGCAGTAGATAAAAGCAAGGAACTCTCTTGCTTTTTCCATGATCAGCAGATGTTGGCAGTTGGATCTCTGGTTCCTCTGCCTTTTCTAAATCCAGCTTGAACATCTGGAAGTTCATGGTTCATGTATGCCATGAATGAGTTTGAAGTTTAAGAGTGAAGTTAAGGCTGGAGTTTAGAATTTTTTAGTCCTTAACCTGTGGGAACGAATGGATTGATGCAGGGCTTTTAAGACAGTTTATTAGCACAAACATTGTTTCCAAGGGCAGCTTGTAGACAACAGCAAATTGCTTCATTGACCTTGTTTCAGGGGAAATTCTTTATTCTCTCCTTTGAAGTATATTAGAACTTCAGATGGGGAATTCTCTGGTGGTCTAGACTCACCACCACTTCTCTGGTGGTTAAGACTCAGTGCTTTCTCTGCTGTGGGCCCAGGTTCAATCCCTGGTCTGGGAGCTAATATCCCACAAGCTGGAAAAAGAAAAAGAAACCTTCAGAGAGTTGAGGGATAAGGGAGGACTTATTGGGGGAACTTAACAGGCTACTTTAATAGCCCTGTTGTTAAGTTTGTTGTTCAGTCACTAAGTCGTGTCTGACTCTTTTGTGACCCCTTGTACTGTAGCCCACCAGCCTCCTCTGTCCATGGATTTCCCAGGCATGATTACTGGAATGAACTGCTATTTCCTTCTTCAAGGGATCTTCTCGACCCGGGTATCAAACCCATGTCTCTTGCATTGGCAGGCAGATTTTTTTTTTTACCACTGAGCCACCTGGGAAGCCCAAATAGCCTTAATATAATACATTTTAGTCAACTTCAAGCACCAAGGTCACCTTCCACCAGCTCTATGCTCCTCAATTCCTGAGGTCTGTAGCATGTATTTTTATAGAGAGTGAAGGAGATCTGCCTCCTGTCATGAATCTCTAGCCTCCTACACTTTATTCTTCATATTTTCATGTAATCTGGGACATAAGCCATGTGGGTCTTAGATATAAAATTAAAAAATGGACCTCTCTGCCTTCCCCTACTTCTTCCAAGTACAGAGCACCCTCCATCTTTCCTCTTCTCTATTTGCCAGTTCAGTGACTTGCTCTGGCTCATGAGCTTTTTAACTGGCATAGTATGAATTTATGTCTCAGCAAACTTACAAATTACTGCATGTAATGGATTTTTGGGACCATTTATGAATAATTGAAACCACAAATGTTAAATTCTTGAATGCCAAGGGCCTACTGAATATCAATATTTCATGGAGTTCCATAATGAACATTATGAATTCCAGCTTTTATGCCTCTTAAAATATTTGAGAACCCCTGATCCATATAGTATTGATATCTGTGATTTTATTACTTCTTTCTCTTTTGGAATAAATTAACATGTTAAACATATTCCTTGTAAAGATATTAAAAAAATAAATCCTTCTTTACGTTTCATAGAAGTAGAGAGAGTTGAAATATGATGCTTTATACTTCATATCTTTTATTGTATTTCTTGTTTTGCTTTCCATTTTTTTAAATGGTAATATAGTAGATGCTTGTTGTCAAAAGTACATTCAGACACATGTTGAAGTAAAATGAAAATCTTGATTCGTCTTTTCCTTCCATCTCATTGCATATTGCTATATTGGTTTATGCCCTTCTAAATCTTTTCATTTGGATTTACATAGGTAAGTACTCAAATAGATATGTAGGGAATTTTTTTTTACAACCTAGATGGAATCATAGTGTGTGTGTGTGTGTGTGTGTGTTGTATATAATGTATATATATTTTAATTTTAAAAATTCATATATATATATATATATATAGAGAGAGAGAGAGAGAGAGAGATCTCCCTCATTCTTTTCAGTCTCTGCCCAGTGTTTCATGGTAAGAAAGTATTTTCCTTTATTTAACCCTTTCCTACCTGTGTCCTTTTTTCCCCTATAATAAATACGACAGGAGTTATTTTTCCCTGTTGTCCCCAAACTGTTGCTGAGGCCCAACACCCGGGGCAGAACTACTAACTGTAAGCATGTCATATTTGAAAGGAGCCCCCAGCAGTGAGAGCTAGGCTTTTTCCTATGGGACCTTTTGAAAGGGATGAGAAATTCACGTCCCTTCCCCCAGGCTTTATACTTAGAGAACTGAGACAAAAGAAGGTTGTAAGATTTGGGAGAGTGCTGTGTTTGGTTGAAGAAGTTATTTCCTCCCTTTGTAAAATCAAGAGAATAAATGTGCTCTGAGAGCGTTTATTGTGGAGTTCTGAGATGCCAACAGGGACAAGAGACTGAAATTTTACTGTTCCTGCTTAGCCAATAAAGATTTGCTCGCTTATCCTATTACTACCTGAACAGAGAAAAAGAAAATTGGTGAGAGTTGAGCCAGTCAGGGACTGCAGATAAGGAGGTGGGTCAGGATTTCTCTGTTTCCACCCCACAGTAGGTCCTGACTAGTTGGGGTCCTATAGTAAAGGGGGCGGAGAAGGCAATGGCACCCTACTCCAGTACTCTTGCCTGGAAAACCCGTGGACAGAGGAGCTTGGTAGGCTGCAGTCCGTGGGGTCACCAAGAGTCAGACACTACTGAGCGACTTCACTTTCACTTTTCACTTTCATGCATTGGAGAAGGAAATGGCAACCCACTCCAGTGTTCTTGCCTGGAGAATCCCAGGGAAGGGGGAGCCTGGTGGGCTGCTGCCTATGGGTTTGCACAGAGTCGGACACAACTGAAGCAACTTAGTAGTAGTAGTTGTAAAGGGAGATGAGATTGAGGTGTACTTAAGCAGCTTTGGGGGAAAGAGTGTATATGTTGGTGCGATATGGTATGAATGCCATCAACTGAGGGCCAGCTCCACCTGGTTATCTATTACTATACAAGAACCATAATTTGAGCTAGGTTCTTTTTGCAAGGTCTTTAGTCAGTTTGGATAACATTTGAAAGTTGGATAACATTTGAAAGTTAGCCTACTGTGTTTCTTCAAAAAGAAAAAACTATGGAAACACCTAAGGAATTAGTCTAAAAAAGTCATGTTGATAATATCTTCAAGAAATTTGAGCTGTTGGTTATCAAATAACATTAAAACCAGCTTTTTCCAGAAGACAGCCAGCATACATGAGTTCTTGTTATACGTGGGGGTAACATTCGTGTGTATCTCATATGTTTTTATCACATTCTTATCATGAGGACTGGAGTTTATCTGAGCAATGTCTCCACTGCACAGGAAGTATAAGTAATTAAGAGGTCATTTTTAATAGGATAAGAATAGACTTACTCTTTGTTGTGGCAAGTACATATTAAAAAGGTTCTGTAATGCTAATGAGAATACTTACTTGATTCAAAATACCTTTAATTCGTTAAACTGAAACTGTTATTCATACCACTTCAAAGGAATCTTATTTTCTAAGTTGGTCATAAGATAGCTTTCATGTGAATTTTTCTGTGAAGGAGGATCAATTTCATCATGCAGCTAACGGGGGAAAAGTCTTGATTTACAGGGTAGAAATAATTACAGTAACTTATAAGGAATTATAAGAATAGCGCAGAAGAGTGTGGCACATTGTTGAACAGGAAATTTAAGAGCCAAGTAGGTTTTGGGGGAAAGATTATATTCAAATGAGCAAATGTTGGATTTTCTCATGTTTCATTTGTATTTCTCTGGTTATTTTTCACTGAATGTTTGACATGATTGTAAAGGTTTGACATAGCTATAAATTCCTTTTCTAATAACAGTAGATTATTTCAAAGTTATTAAACTAGAGACATAGTGATATTTTTAAACTAAAATATGGATCTTAAAGTTTTAAAATATACATATTGCATGAATCTTACAGTTTCATGCATTTATGCTTAAACTTACACATTTCCTTTGAAACATGCTTTATTATTTATTTCCTGATTTTCTTATAGGAAATGCCACAGTCATTTTCTGCAGCCACGTTGCATAACACAGAGATAAATAATACTAAGACTAATCCACAGAGAAGTGAAATCCCAGTAGAGGCACTTGGTAAGGTTTCTGAACATAAAATCATCACTAAGGGAAGTTCAGATGAAGACAGTATGGCGAGAAGTTGTTCTGAGAGTTGTTCCAGTACCCTGAGCAAGTCTTTCTGTGACAAGCCTCAAAAATCTCATCCTGAGTCTAGCTCTAATCTGCCCGTCCTGAATGTGTGCAGGTGAAGGCAACTGATTCAGTTCCAAATGGTTCTGAAGAAAACAAGGTCCAGAGAACATCCTGCATGTATGGGGCAAACTGCTACAGGTAAGCAAAATTACAGGTAGAATGTAATTCCATTATTTCAATAGCATGTAGCATGTAAATATATGCTGTAGTGTGTTAAAAGACTAATAAGACCCATTGGTCTAAAGGTTAGGAGCTTTATTGTGTTTCTGCTGGTCTGTACTTTTTCAGTATATGTTTTGCAAATCCTTCTAGAGGCTTTTAAAATATAGTGGGGAATTAAATGTTTCATTATAGATACGCTGACTACTACAAGAATCTGAACTGGGGGATTCAGACTTGAAAACAGAATCACTCAGACCTAAACACCTGCTCATTGATGTCTTACTTAGGTGTGATGGAGACAGCTTCCTAAGTAGTTGATGTGGACAGCAAACTCTCAAGAGAATTCTAAGTTGTGGTTAGGCATCTTATTATACTTGTGCCTTTTCTTTTATATTTTTCTAAAAATGCTTTTAAATCACCATGATGCCTTCTAAAACAACTGAATATATATTTTCTGGATTGATTGGTAACTCCTCTACTTACTTCACTTGATTATATTGTATCATATTTTCTAATTTCATACATTGTGAATTAGTTTTAGGTTGTATGTTGATACTGTGTTTTCTCTATGTTTCATAGCCCTATTGCAGAAGTTTTTCTTTGCTATTGCAACTTATCAAACTAAATATCTTATAAATACATTCTAGTATAGTTCATCTTCTATGCAATAGCATATGTATATCACATTCTGTTAATTTCTCATTCATCGTATCTCTTTAAAGTGCAGTGCCATTTTAACATTTGAATAACCAATTTTAATGATTACAATTTATGCATTTATTCACAATTTTGTCTTATTTATGATGGCTTTAGTCCCACATATGGAACATAATTCATAAACAGATTAGGTGGTTTAAATAGCAGAAATTTATTATGTCACAGTTCAGGAGGCTAGAACCTATGATCAAGGAGTTGGCAGGTTGAGTCCTGCAGTCTCTCTCATTGGCTTACAGATGCTGCCTTCTTATCGTGTCCTCACATGGCCTTTCTCTGTGAATGCACATCCCTGGAGTCTCTTCCTCATCTTATAAGGACATCAGTCATTTGGGATTAAAAGGCCTACCCTTATGAATTTCTTAAATCTGAAGTATCTCTTTAAGGCCCTGCCTCCATATATAGTCACACTAGGGGTTAGGGCTTCAATATATAAGTTTGAGGGTGGGAGACACAGTTCAGTCCGTGACAGTGTTCAGCTGGTATTTGTCTTTGTTAAACATGATTTAATGTTCTCTCAAGATCATAATGAATTCAGTCATACTTGGTGATGACACAGTAATAGTCATAGCTTATGAATATTTTTTTACTTTTTCACTCATTTTGATATACATAATTAATACCCATGAAATATTTGCAACTGAAATCTTGAAGACAGAACACTTATATTTGTAATAAAGGGGGAAAAAACCCTACATTGAGCTCTTGTTATATATGTATATCATAGCAGCCAGTTAAATGTATCTTTTTTCCAGCCCCAATGCCACTGCTTCAGCTCATGCCATGATTCCTCTGGAGCTAGTGAATAATCTCCCAAGTCTCCACACTTTCCCTCAGGTTCATATTTCTTCCTCATTCTTGCCTGAATGATCTGACTGAGATAATAAAAACAAAGATAAAAAAGCAGAGAGAAAACAATCTGACAGTATCACTCTCTTTTACGGAATGCTTCAGCGTCTAAAGGCTGGATTTCTTAGCAGAGTCCAGAAGGCCTTGAGCAGCCACTGATTCTTCAGATGCACCACGCTGTTGTTATGTCCTTTGGATGCACTGATCCCTTTTCCTCCCTCTGTCCTGCTGAAAGACTCGTTCAGTTCCTTTTTCCATCCTTTTCTGATATGACTGTTCTTCCCTACATTGCTCAGCCTCTATCCTACACAACTTTTTTCCTCGTACAGTTTCTAATGTGTGATATTAGATCTGTATTTAATATCATAGTTCAGTTGGTAAAGAATCTGCCTGCAATGCAGGAGACTCGGCTTCGATTCCTGGGTCAGGAAGATCCCCTGAAGAAGGAAATGGCAATCCACTCCAGTATTCTTGCCTGGAAAATCCCATGGACAGAGGAACCTGGCTGGCTGCAGTCTATGGGGTCACAAGAGTAGGACATGACTTAGTAACTAAACCACCACCACCACCACCACCAATTATTTACGTGTTCTGTCATAATAGAAAATTGTTGCTCAAGAGAAGTCTTATTCAACCCCTTGATGTTATGCTATTAACTCCCAAGTCTGTATCTCCAACAGAGATTTCTGTACTAAATTTTAGATCCAGATAATCACTGTTTATATCACAGGCACATCAAGTTCAGCCTTGTCTAAAGCAGTCACATCTTCTTTTAATCCTTTGTGAAGCTGAAAACAACAAAACAGCATTTAACTTTGTAGAAACTGTTGTTTCCAAAAAACTTGTTTTGAAAGATTTTGTTCTTCTAGAGTCATATAGTTTTTTTGTTTAATGGCATATGGTTCCACTAGTAAATTGATTTTAAAAATTGGACAGAAATTTAAACATCTGTTATTAGCATGTAAGAAATTAATACTTTAATTAAAATTTATAGTTTTATCTGAATAAGATCATAAAAATTATGAGTTAATAGTATATAAAATAAGATTTTTATCTCTAATACATGTGCAGTGTCGCACTGAGGACCAAACCTCCCACTGAGAACAGCTAGCAAAGCTGAACACCCATGTTTGAGAACATTAGAGGCAATCACACTTTAAGGCTTCTTTTTCCCTTGGGACATTTGCCAGATTTTTAATGTTTCATGCTGAGGGCTAAGAGAACAGGCAGAGCTTTGGGCAGTCTCATGGAGCTTAGGCAACAACAATGGAGTTTAGTATTTGCCAAGCAGGAGGGACCCTGTATGGAAGTTATAGACATTCAGGAGGGAAAAATAGAAGCATAATAAAATTGAATATGACTATATAAAGCAGTAGAACTTTTGTGTTATGTAACATATTTGTGAAATTAAAATATATGAAAATAGTACAGAAGTGGTCAAACATTATTTTGGCTATAGTTGTAATTTTGGCTATAGTTACATTGCATAAGTGGAAGAATACCATATTTGTTATTTCATGACTGTCTTAACTTTTTGTGGGCTTCCCTAATAAATAGCTCAGTTGGTAAAGAATCCACCTGCAGTGCAGGAGACCCCAGTTTATTCCTGGGTTGGGAATATCTGCTGGAGAAGGGATAGGCTACCCACTCCATTATTCTTGGGCTTCCCTTGTGGCTCAGCTGGTAAAGAATCCACCTGCAATGTGGGAGACCTGGGTTCCATTCCTAGGTTGAGAAGATACCCTGGAGAAGGGAAAGTGTACCCACTCCAGTGTTCTGGCCTAGAGAATTCCACGGACTATATAGTCCATGGGGTCTCAAAGAGTCAGACACGACTCTTTATGTAGGTCCTCAGAGTTTATCTGTGTTGTAACATGAGTCAGAATTTCTGTTCTTTTTAAGGCTGAATCATATTCTATTTTATGTATATACCTTGTTTTGTTTATCCATTTATCTTTCAATGGACATTTGGGGTGCTTCCATTTCTTGGCTATTGTGAATAATGCTGCTGTGAACTTTGGTATGAAAATAACTCTTTGAGATCCTACTTTCAGTTATTTTGGGGTATAAATAAAGAAGTTGAATTGCTGGATCAATTCTGTTTTTAATTTTCTGGGGTACCATCATACTATCTTCCATAGCAGATATACCATTTTATATTTCTGCCAACAGTGCACAAAGCATTACAGTTTCTCCACACTTGTTACATTTTCTGCCAACAATACTCAAAGTGTTACACTTTCTCACCAGCACTTGCTATTTTCTGGTTTTTTGGTGGTGGTCATTTTAATGGGTATGAAGCATGATACTTTGTGATTTTGATTTGCATTTCTCTAATGAATACTGATTTTGAGCATCTTTTCTTATTGCTCATTTATGTATTGAATAGAAATTTCTTGGATTATAGACATTCCTTTGCTTATTTGTGATTCAAGGCTTTTTTTGGTCATTGAGTGGTACAAGTTTTGTATATATTCTGATTATGGACCTCTCATTAGGTACATACATGACTTGTAAATATTTTCTCCCATTCTGTAGGTTGCCTGTTGATTTTATTAATTGCATCCTTAGATGCAAAGAAAATTTAAATTCTGATGTAGTCCAGTTTGCCTAGTTTTACATTTCTCTCCTTTGCATTTGGCAGGAAATCTTTGACAAATCCAATGTCTTGAAGCTTTCTCCCATTTTCTTCTAAAAGTTTTATATTAGTATCTTAGGTCATATGTTTATGTCTTAGATACATTTTAAGTTGCTTTTGTATATAGTGTGAGTGAAGGGTCCAGCTTCATTCTTTTGCATGTGAATATCCTGTTTTCCCAGCACCATTTGTCAAAAAGATTATTCTTTCCGTTTAGAATGGTCTTGGCACCTTCGTTGAATGGACAAAAAAATCGTACAATGGACCATTGCACAGTAATAGAAGTATACTGTTGTTACATGAAACAGTATGGAGTAAAATATAAACATAAAAAGTCATTCTCAAAGAAGTACATACTATATATTTCCATTTTAATTCAAGTACAGATGAAACTAATATACTTTTTTTTTTGGAACTAAGATGTTTTATTTCTTTGTAAAAACAACGTATCAAGAGTAGTTTGAACAGTACTTGTCCTATTCTTTTCACATAACTTATTATATGGAACAAAGATCATTTCTATGCTTGAGCTAATTGGGGCATCCCAGATGGCTCATTGTAAAGAATCTGCCTGCCAAGCAGGAGACTCGGGTTTGATTCCTAGGTTGGGAAGAGCCCCTGGAGGAGGAAATGGCAACCCACTCCAGCATTCTGTCCATGGAAATTCTATGGACAGAAGAGCCTGGTGTGCTACAAGTTAAAAAAAATTGTTATACACCTTTTGAAGTTTTCCTTAGCTTCCAATATTTATCTTTCACAGTGAAATATCTCTGATAATTTCATAAGGTGAAGATTTTTGCTGGTGTTTCTTCCTCTGAGACATCTTCATTCTTTTGTCCCAACCACTTTTCCAATTTATGTTGATAAATTAGTTTCACTAAATTCTGTGCTGTGCTGTTTAGTCTCTTCAGTCATGTCTGACTCTTTGTAACCCCATAGACTGCAGCCTGCCTGGCTCCCCTGTCCGTGGGATTCTCCCGGCAGGAATACTTGAGTGGGTTGCCATGCCCTCCTCCAGGGAATATTCCCAACCCAGGGATCAAATCTGTGTCTCCCACATTACAGGCAGATTCTTTAACTAACATACTGTTTTATAACATTGCTTCTCAAAGTGTGGCCCAGAGGCCCTTTCAGCGCCTGATCCCCAAGATGCTTTTAGGAAAACTGTTGGGCCAAAACCATTTTCACGACAATGCTTTGTGCATATATGCCTTTCTACTCTGATTCTCTCACTCACAAGTGTACAGTAGACTTTCCCAGAGGCTTATGATTGTGTTAATGATTGAATGCAGAAGCAGATAGGAGAATCCAAATGCCCTCCGTGAAGCCAGATATTAAAGAAATTTCTGAAGTATAAAACAGTGTCTCCATCAATTTTTTTTTGGAAGATAGGTATTTATGTTAAGATTTGTTTTTATGATAATGTATAAAGGGTTTATTGCTATTTTAAAATGAATATATTTTTAAAAATTTCTCATTTTTAGTTTCTAATAGATTAAATGTTCTCAGTCGGTCAATCATGTTCTACTCTTTGCAGCCCCATGGACTGTAGCCCATCAGGCTCCTGTGTCCCTGGGATTTTCCAGGCAAGAATACTGAAGTGGGTTGCCAATGTCTTCTCCAGGGGATCTTCCTGGCCCAGGGATTGAACATGGGTCTCCTGCATTGCAGGCGGATTCTTGCATCTGAGTCACCAGGAAAGCCCTTAAAAGCTATATGTGCTTATAATATGTTTATCCTACATATATATTGGTCTACATAGTTTCCTTGGTGGCTCAGAGGATAATGCATCTGCCTGCAATGTGGAGACCCAGGTTCGATCCCTGGGTTGGGAAGATACCCTGGAGAGGGAAATGGCAACACACTCCAGTATTCTTTCCTGGAGAATCCCATGGACAGAAGAGCCTGGTGGGCTACAGTCCACAGGGTTGCAAAGAGTCGGACACGACTGAGCGACTTCACTTTTCACTTCACATACTCTGTTACATATATATCCTATTTAAAGTACTGTTTGCTGTTTGTCTGTTGACAATCATGGTTTTTCCCATGTCACCAGAAATTAATTTTGCTACTATGAGAGTTCTGCACTGACTAGTTATCATGAGCTTTATTTTTAACAACATAGTGTTAGTTGTTCATGTTCTGGAATAATCTGATGTGTATTATTTGATTTTCTGCTATATGCTATTATGTGTTCTAATTTATCTAAAAATCTAGTATACCCCATTAATTATTTTTTCTGACAGTATGTTTGTCACTCTCATAGGAAAAATCCTGTCCATTTTCAACACTTTAGTCACCCTGGTGATAGTGATTATGGAGGTGTAAACATCATGTGTCAAGATGAAGCTGATGACCGGCCTGAATGTCCCTATGGAGCATCTTGTTATAGGTTTGTAAACCTGAAATGTTTGATTACATTTTCTGTTTAATCTCTGTTAACTTACTCAGGAGAAACTACAGGTAAACTTCTCCTCTCAAGCCTTTAACTTTTAGTTTTTAAGCTTCCATAGGTAATAGGTTTTCATTTTATTACTAGGTAGAATTATATTGTTTCTTTTAGATAATTCTAAATTGTTGAAATTATTAACATTAGAAATGCCTGAAATTTTTCCTAACTTACTAACACTGCAAATCAGATAATTTAAAAACTGTCAATGCTGCCCCATTATACAGTCTATCCAGACTCCTTCATTTCAGTTCAGTCGCTCAGTCGTGTCCGACTCTTTGCAACCCCATTAACTGCAGCACACTAGTCCTCCCTGTCCATCACCATGTCCCAGACACCACCCAAACCAATGTCCTTTGAGTCAGTGATGCCATCTACCATCTCATCCTCTGTCGTCCCCTTCACCTCCTGCCCCCAATCTTTCCCAGCATCAAGGTCTTTTCAAATGAGTCAGCTCTTCGCATCAGGTGGCCAAAATATTGGATGGAGTTTCAGCTTCAACATCAGTCCTTCCAATGAACACCCAGGACTGATCTCCTTTAGGATGGACTGGTTGGATCTCCTTGCAGTCCAATGGACTCTCAAAAGTCTTCACCAACACCACAGTTCAAAAGCATCAATTCTTTGGTGCTCAGCTTTCTTTATAGTCCAACTCTCACATCCATACATGACTACTGGAAAAACCATAGCTTTGACTAGACGGACCTTTGTTGACAAAGTAATGTTTCTGCTTTTTAATATGCTGTCTAGGTTGGTCATAACTTTTCTTCCAAGGAATAAGTGTCTTTTAATTTCATGGCTGCAGTCACCATCTGCAGTGATTTTGGAGCCCCCAAAATAGAGTCAGCCACTGTTTCCCTTGTTTCCCCATCTATTTCCCATGAAGTGATGGGACCAGATGCCATGATCTTCGTTTTCTGAATGTTGAGCTTTAAGCCAACTTTTTCAATCTCCTCTTTCACTTTCATCAAGAGGCTCTTTAGTTCTTCTTCACTTTCTGCCATAAGGGTGTTATCATCTGCATATCTGAGGTTATTGATATTTCTCCCGGCAATCTTGATTCCGGCTTGTGCTTCATCCAGCCCAGTGTTTCTCATGATGTACTCTGCATATACGTTAAATAAGCAGGGTAACAATATACAGCCTTGACGTACTCCTTTTCCTATCTGGAACCAGTCTGTTGTTCCATGTCCAGTTCTAACTGTTGCTTCCTGACCTGCATACAGGTTTCTCAAGAGGCAGGTCAGGTGGTCTGGTATTCCCATCTCTTTCAGAATTGTCCACAGTTTATTGTGGTCCACACAGTCAAAGGCTTTGGCATAGTCAATAAAGCAGAAATAGATGTGTTTTTCTGGACCTCTCTTGCTTTTTTGATGATCCAGTGGATGTGGCAATTTGACTCTGGTTCCTCTGCCTTTTCTAAAACCAGCATGAACATTTGGAAGTTCACAGTTCACATATTGCTGAAGCCTGGCTTGGAGAATTTTGAGCATTACTTTACTAGCGACTCCTTAGTTTGACATAAATCATTTCAGAATGTTATCTCTGCTCCCTCAAGTCCTACCACTCCACCATTCTTGTGAACATGTGAAACTCAACACTCAAAGAAAACAGTACCTCCCCTCCCTCCTTCCATAGCATCTTGTGCTTGTTTGTGTCATGCACAGTGTAATTTATCTCATGAGGCTGTGTTTGGTTCTTTCCTGGATTGGCTTCTCCTCCAGGCCATGTAAGTTCCTTGACAGTAAGTATTTTTCTATCTGAATCTTTGTTTAATGAATGAATGAACTTGAAATAAATGAAACTAGGAAACAAGGAAAGAAGTAGAATTCCATTCTTGGAGAGCTTTAATTCTAGATAGCTATTTTTCTTAGGTGATTTTTGAATACAGGTAACTGAACCCCCTGGCCTTTTTGAAACTGTTATTATTTCTGTGACTTGATTTTCAATAAGAAAGCACAGTAAGTTTCTGAGGCTGGAAGAAAAATCAAAAAGCCTGTACCTTACCATTTGAAAATTAAGTGTTCCATTCCAGCGGAGCATCCTACAGATAATAATGACTATGATTGTCATCAACTATGTCAATAAATATGAAAATTTAGGAGAAATGACCACATTTGTAGAAAAGATACAAGAAAAGAAAGAAAATGGGATAATCCTGTAACATTAGAAAAATTGTATATAAAAATAACAGGCTTCCATTAAAAAAATTCTAAGTCCATATGACTTTAATGGCTAATGGCTAATTCCCTAGGTGCTCAGATGGTAAAGAATCAGCCTACAATGCAGGAGACTTGGGTTTAATCCCTGGTTTGGGAAGAACCCCTGAGAAGGGAATGGCAACCCACTCCTGTATTCTTTCCTAGAGGATTCCATGGACAGAGAAGCCTGGCAGGCTGCAGTTCATGGGGTTGCAAGGAGTAGACATGAATGAGCGAGTAACACTTTCACTTTCACATACACTTAAAGAAGAAATACTCAGTTTTTATACAGAGTGTTAATATTCTAAGAAAAGTAAAAGAGAATATATTCCCCAACTTATGACACAGAAACCCAGCAAGAATAATCTAAGAATGAAAACTTACTTTTGATCTTAGATGTAAATTAAAAAAAACAACACAGGTTCATTAGGTGAATTAGATAATTGGTTTTATTCAAGGAATGCTTGCTTTGTTTAATATTAAAAAGTAATATAATTGACTAGATATCAGACTAAATAGAAAATCATAACAGGCTAAGTATAAAATCATATAATTATTTCAATAGGTATTGTAAAACACTGACCATTCATTTATGATGATTCATTTTAAAGTAGGAACAGAAGGAAATGTCTTTAATATAATAAAAGATTATCTATAAAAACGTTTACAACAAATATCTACTTAGAAGTGAGATAGTCAACATTTCTTTCCGATAACAGAAATAAGACAAGAATACCTTTTCTTACTAAAGCTATTCAATGTTTTCCTAGTGATCAAGATAGTATAATGAGCCAAAAAAAAAGAAATGGATAAGGATTGGAAAGGAGAAGTAAAACATTAATTGTCGACAAATGGTTTTAATTATAGAGATAGAAAATGCAAAATAGTCTCTAATGAATTGTAAGTGTTAATAAGTTCTTAGCAAGATTGTTCGATATAAATATCAATATACAAGGCCAATTATATTTTTATATTTCAGAGTCAACAATTATGGAAAAAAACTTGAAAGATTTTATTTATAATAGCATCAAAAAGTATCAAGTTCCTAGGAATAAATCTAGTAAAAGATGTGAAGGAAAAAATTTGTTAGAAAAGCCTG
The DNA here is from genome assembly GCA_006408695.1 of Aepyceros melampus. Lineage (NCBI taxonomy): Eukaryota > Metazoa > Chordata > Mammalia > Artiodactyla > Bovidae > Aepyceros > Aepyceros melampus. The sequence goes on from SJXQ01008661.1 coordinate 321,768, forward strand.
ATATATATAAAGATTGAAATTTTTGCAATTAGAAGATTCAATATTGTTTAAATTGCATATTCCCCCAAAATTGATTTGTATGCAAACCCATTCAAAATCACAAAAGTTTTTGTATAGAAATTTATGATGTGATCCTAAAATTTTATGGATAGGCAGTGGGCCCAAAATTGCCAAGACAATATTAAATAAGAAAGTTGGCAGACAGCCCAGGTTTAATGCATGAGAGAGGATGCTCAGGGCTGGTGCACTGGGATGACCCTGAGGAATGGGATGGAGAAGGAGGTGGGAGGAGGGGTTCAGGATGGGGAACACATGTACACCCATGGCTGATTCATGTCAATGTATGGCAGAAACCACTACAATATTGTAAAGTAATTAGCCTCCAATTAAAAAATAAATTAAAAAAAAGTTGGCAGAACTTGTTATACAGTTACTTTAATTAAGACAGGTCAGTATATGCTCAAAGATAAAGTAAGAAGGCCAGAGCAGAATAGAACCCCAAAACAAACCTCTGCATACACAGATGACATGTTCATGAAAGAGTCATCGCAGGCAGTGATAAAAGAGTGAATTTTTTCAGTTAATTTTATTGGGATACAAGTGTTTAATGAAAAAAAGAAAATTCACACCATAGTCAAAACCTGAATTCCAGATGGATCATAAAACTAAATGTGAAAGAAAAAATAAAGTTTTAAAGATATACATAAGAAAATAATTTCACAATCCCAAAGTAGGAGTTGTTTTCCAAGACAAGATATAAAAAGTGTAACTAACAGCAAAGATTTACTGTGTAGCACAGGTAACTATATTCAATATCTTATAATAACCTATAATGGAAAAGAATCTGAAAAAAAAAACTGAATCACTTTATTTCAGTAAAAAATCCATAATTAAAATGGAAAACAGTTATTTACCATTAAAATTAAGGGTTTTTTTCCATCAATAGGCACCGTTCAGTTCAGTTCAGTTCAGTTGCTCAGTCGTGTCCGACTCTTTGCAACCCCATGAATCACAGCATGCCAGGCCTCCCTGTCCATCCCATCTCCCGGACTTCACTCAGACTCGCGTCCATCGAGTCCATGATGCCATCCAGCCATCTCATCCTCGGTTATCCCCTTCTCCTCCTGCCCCCAATCCCTCCCAGCATCAGAGTCTTTTCCAATGATCAACTCTTCACATGAGGTGGCCAAAGTATTGGAGCTTCAGCTTTAGCATCATTCCTTCCAAAGAAATCCCAGGGCTGATATCCTTCAGAATGGACTGGTTGGATCTCCTTGCAGTCCAAGGGACTCTCAAGAGTCTTCTCCAACACCACAGTTCAAAAGCATCAATTCTGCGCTCAGCCTTCTTCACAGTCCAACTCTCACATCCATACATGACCACAGGAAAAACCATAGCCTTGACTAGACGGACCTTAGTCGGCAAAGTAATGTCTCTGCTTTTGAATATACTATCTAGGTTGGTCATAACTTTTCTTCCAAGGAGTAAGTGTCTTTTAATTTCATGGCTGCAATCACCATCTGCAGTGATTTTGGCACCGTTAAGAGGGTGAAAATAAGCCACAGAGTGAGAAAAAGATATTTACAGTGACATAATTGACAAGAGACTTATATCCTACTGTTCTGTATCCTGAAAGTAGACTTATAAATTGCTATTGTTTTTCTCTTAGTGACATATACAGGCTTTTTATCCAAAAGAACATTAGAATGAATAAACTTATGAAAAAATAATCAGTATCATTACTAATAATGGAAATTTCACACACTCGCATACACATGTATACATACAGACACACACACAAAACCTTCAAGTAACTAATTTGTTGCTCCCATTTATTCAACAAATATTTTCCAAAGAATCATTAAATATCAAGGACTGATGAAACAATGTTGAGTGAGATTACTTGTAGAACTAATGCATTTATGTCTGTCTATATTTTTGGAATGAAACAGCTTTCACAACTCATGTCATAATTTGTGGCACTGTGATAATAGACCTTTTCATTTTTAAAAAACTTTTGTAATGCAGGATTTTATATGTATACACAATTGGAGTGGGGAGGAGTGTAGAATAAGTTCCAATGAAGCTGTAACTCATTTTCAGTAATTATCAAGTCATGGCCAGTATTTTTTCATACATATCACATTTCCCTCCATCTTATCCCTACTCCTAGATTATGTTGAAGTCTTGTATCTTTTTCATCCCATTTTGCCCATAGTTGTCTTAGGTATTCTATCAGGTGTCCCAGTTTCCTTATAGTCTCATTTTTCCCCCCTTTTGTTTCTCCATTTCAGAATCCAGTTAAGGTCCATCTATGACAAAAAGTGGCCATTTTTCTTAAGTTATTTAATCAATAGGTTTCTCTTTTTCTTGTGGTGCGTTTATTGAAGAAAGCTGACTTTTGTTTTGAGGAGTATCCCTTAGTTGGGATTTAAAGCTGACTGCTTTACCAGATTGTCATTCATCATATCCCCTTGCATTTCCTAATGATTGTTGGCTAGAGACGAGTTATGTGTTTGTTACAGATCTCTTCCTTCTAGTGGTACTTTGTCTCTGAGATACTACGTGGGTGAGAAATTTTACTCTGCACTTTTGAAAATTCAAATTCAGACCTTAAGCTTCTTAGAGCTCCTAGGAACTCAGCAAATATTTCATGGGAAAAATCTGCCTTGTGTTTGAAATTCCCTAAGTTTCTAGTCTGTTGTGGTGACAACCCCATGTGACCATGATAAGCTCTACTAGTTTCTCTTTCCTCAAATAGTGTGCCTCTATTTGGTCCAAATCTTAGCCTATGCTAAGAATTGTCAAAGCTCTCTTCAGAAGAGAAGCACGAGTTATTGTCAGTTCCCCTAAGAAGGACTTTTTCTCTTTGGAATTTTAGATAATATAAAATTCTCATTGTCCCCACAATTCTCTCATAAATAAAATTTTAACAATATATCAGGGTTGGTTTTCCCCCCGCCCCCTGTTTGTTAAAACAAGAGTATTTGTCTGCCATGATGTCCTACACCCTTTTCAGAAGTAGAATGCAGTATGCCTATTCTTTAGGAGAATAAAAACAAAATGCAAAGCCTTGCTAAGAATAATGATGTAAAAAAATTGCATCATTCATCACCCTTTCTTTCATCAGTCACTTTAAACGAGGACAGAGTAGGGAGTAGTCAAGAGAAATTACTCAGAGGCCGGTGACTCACATGTAATAGCAAAAATTTCATGTCTGTATCTAAATATATTTTTATGTACGTACATTGTGCTTTTCTTCTTAAGCTGTTGAGCTGCTCGTTGTCCTTGTTTCTACTTGAAGATAAAATCTTAAGTTTTTTTTTTCCCTTATTAGTTTTAATTACAGTTTAGAGAGACTCTTGGAGAATGTTAGATGTTATCACTTACTCTGACTATGGTTTTACAGATAAGGGATTGGAGACTAAGAAAGGTTAAATTAGTTGCTTAAGACGCCAAAGCTAGTGAGCTCAAAACCAAGTCTCTTCTCTCCTCCAGTTCAGCCTTTCTCTGTGGTGTGGCCTAATTCCACTGTTGCTAGTCATGGCTTCTAAAGTATTGCTAATCTTTGTCTTTTTAGCCAAATGGCAAAATAATATTTTGGAGCTGAAAAAAACAGATAAAGTACTTTGAAGAAATTGTGAATTTTTCAAATGAACAAGATACTAGAAACCAGATTGTAGAAGCATGATATATATTTGTATACCCTTTCTTGTTACATTAATTTTTAGTTAGGTAGAAAACAGGATCTAGTAGATTCATTTTGTATCATTGCCATGACTAAAGTGATATAATATTATGAACAGTTTATTGTTTAACAGTCTTGATTTGCAAGAATAAACTATTGGTTTTTTTGTTTTGTTTTGTTTTGTTTTGTTTTTTTAGCCTCACACATACATTTCATGCTGTTAAAAAATGATTTAAAGAAAACAATTTGAATGATACAAATTAACTTTATTTAACACTTCATGAAGCAGTCTCCATTTGGAGAAGTGCGAATAGGGCAGACGACAGGAAGCTGTTAAAGGATGAAGAATAAAGAACAAAGTAGAGAAAAAGAGAAAATATCTCACTGGCTAGGGCTACACAGTCAACCTTGTTTAGGGTGAGAAGGAACAAGGAAATAAAAGTACAGAACCCAGAGTTTGTCTGGCCTGTGGGTATTGGCTGATTGGATCCACTGTGTCTCTGATCAGGTAGAGCATTTACGGGGACCTGAAAGTTATCTTAATTTCAGTTTGCTGGATGGCACCCTAGGCAGAAGCAGCTCCATCTTGGGTCCAGATGTTTATTTCAGCAGTGTGAGACTATAAGCCTATTGACTCAGAATGAGAAAAATGTTCTAATTTAGCTTGCTTAAAAGAGTTTTTATGTAAATGCATGTCAGATTTTTCTTGTCGCCACAGAAGGAAAATATTGAAGCCTCACTGATTGTAAAGCACAAAATCAGCCAGAAATTATTATATTTAGAAAAGTAAATATATATCAATATATGTGCTCTAAAAGTAAAGTTGTAATATGCCTGTACTCCGTGATGGTTGATACATTTGAAAGAGGTGAAATTCATGAGCTAAAATATCTTTGCTTTTTATCTTTAAAAATTTTGCCTTCACAAAACAGGATAAGAATTATTCTCAGGTAAAAAACAAGTATTCCTTCAAGTGGAATATTAGGTTGGTTTTTAATTTGTTTGCTTCCCAGTCTTACCTTCTAATTCCTTGAAAGAGTCCAAGCCAGTTTCTTGTTGGTAAATCTAGATGATCTCAGACGTTGTTTTCTACACTAAATAATCTTAATCTTATACTGCATCAGCTACCTAAATTTATGTGGTATTGTTTTGTATTTGTAAGTATTGTCATCTAAGGTCAAAGTTATTATCACTATGGAGCAAATATGAAAACATAAAATTGTACATAGATGGATATACTTAATTTTCAGATATTTCATTCAATGAGTAAGACAGATATGGATCACATGTTAATAAATATATTATATAGTAAAAAATAAAAGTTCCCATATAATATAGGAAGTTGATGTTGAAAAAACCATCCTAATTATTAAATTTTATTTTTTCCTAAAACTACAGGCGTTATTAACATTTTCTCTGACGTTATACTTTTAAAAATACAACAGAATTAAATCAGCTTGAAAATTGATAATTTGAAGGAACTAGTACATGGTATCATTTCCAGTATCTTGCCCATTTAACTAATTTTTTTTCCCTTTTGTGCTATCCGCTGCAATTTGTCAGAAACTCGTTCAGTTTAATGCATTTGATTAGTTTAAGGTACTTGTCTAAATTAGACACTTATTATCCAGGATAACCCAGTGATTGCTGTGCTTGCCACTGACTCACTTCCTCTGGTGCATAATAGGATTTTATGCAGTGTATTACTCCTGTTTTTATTTGTTAAATTAAGCACTAAACTTAGAATGTATATACACTAAAATGAGCAGAATCCATCTTCAACCAGTTTAGTATCAACATGTAAAGTCAAACTTACATATATTGCCTTAGATTTACAAAACCTTAGGAAGGCATGTGTTATACGAATGAAAGTGTTGGTACTTTCATATTTCCCAGAAGCCAAAGCTCCACTTTGTTTTTTAAATTGTAATACCTTCTAAGAGGGATGACGTAAGGAAGTATATTAGTCACCAGATAAGTGCTCTCATTATAATGAATCTGCACACAATGTTTTTGCCACAAATATAATTCATTGTAAAAAGCATATATTTGATGTTAAAATTACTATCTTTTGTTTTTTGCTGATCCAGATTTTTAACTATCATATAAGTGAAAGTGAAGGTTGCTCAGTCATGTCTGACTCTTTGGGACCCCATGGACTATACAGTCCATAGAATTCTCCAGGCCAGAATCCTGGAGTGGGTAGCTGTTCCCTTCTCCAGGGGATCTTCCCAACCCAGGGATCAAACCCAAGTCTCCTGCACTGTAGGCAGATTCTTTCCCAACTGAGCCACCAGGGAAGCCCAACTATCACATAAAATCTTTTGCTATTTTCTCTTTTATTTTCGAAGTTTTCCAAGTTATCGCAGTATTATCTTTTGTTTGGTTTTGCAGTGTTATCCTAATCATGTATGCACATGTATACCTTAAACTACAAGATACTGATTTTTAGAAGCTGCTTAATAAAAATAGGAACATGTGTATTTAGTATAAATTCATACTATATTATTTGAGGCAAAATAAATGGGTTTTCGTAGGGAAACTCTAATTGGCTCATAGTTGAGATTCCCAGAATCAGTCATGTCAGCTGTCGAGTTAAATATAATCAAAGCTGATAACATCACCCATTTTTATAGGACCTGCATATAGAGGAAATAACCTGCCATGTTCACAATTCTTTAATCATGTGTAAGAATACAGTCTTAGAAGAAAGTATCTTAGAGTAAATGTTAACCACTGGTTACACAGTTTTACCTGGAGATGTGGCTGTAATTTTTTTTTTTAAACTTCATTTAGAAGTAGCAGTAAAAGCATCAAAAAAGAAATAGTAGAACAACATTGCTACTTGATATGTAATGCGTCATGTAGCCTTGACAAAATGTGCTGGAGTGTCTTCTGTGGTTTTGTTTTTCTTTCTTCTTTATTTGGATATACATTAATAAATGTTTTTCTTTGTTATATTTAGTTAATTGCACAGACACACACACACATGTATATATACACATTTTCAAAAATAGTAAATTGTAATGATTTTAAAATAGCAGATTGACTAGTTTCTCTTATTTTATGTTGGCTTACTCTTTCAGTAAGATCATATTGTTAATTTTCCTTTTTTCTCCTAAATTTGAGACTTAAATATTTGAAAACATAGGATTCATGTTTTTGCTTTAGGTTTTAAAATAAATGTTGAATTTCACTAGTGTAAGATAAATTATTTTGCAATGAAAACAAAAGCACAGTATGATCGTTTATTCATTGAGTGAATATTGAGCATCAGACATGCTTTTTATAAGTTTTTTTTATAAAAAAGTCTTTCATAAAAGACTTCTATAAAAGTCCATTTTATAAAAGTTGATGTGAAACAGTACTTTAGGTTCATTTGAAAATTTTGAGTGGTAAGTTTAGAGTTATCAAATTTTTGGAAGTAAAAATAAAAATTATTATTCTGTTCTTATCGCTGCCTGGTTAATCTTTAGGTATCTCTGTGATGGAGAGAGAATGGGTTTTTACATTAGCAGGCTTAGGTTCTGGTTATGGTTATGCCAATTGTGTAGTAAAACTTTGCGTGCCATTTGATTTTCCTGGGCCTTAGTTCCTCATGAAAACAAGAGGTTGAAACATTTGTGCTCTGGGGGCCTCCATTCAATAGTACGGAAATCTAGAACAGAGAGAAATGTAGTCCAGTTCATAAAGTCAGGTCAGTTAACATTCCTGGCTGCTCTTCCTCAGCCTTCTTTGCTGTCTCCTTTTTCCTACCTGTAATGATTGCCGAACCCCAGGGTGCAGTTCTCTGACCCTTTCCCTTTGCTGTTCTGTTCTCACTCTGTAGGTCAGCTAATTTAGTGTAATGGCTCCAGACTCATTTGTTTAAGTGCCTCCACTTGGTTGCAAAATAGCTCAGACTTATCATATCCAACACAGAACTGTTGATTTTTGTCATGAAAACAACTCTTTCCCAAGTGTTTTCCACCTTTTGTAAATGATTTCACCATTCTCATACCAAGGCCCCAAACCAGGACGCAACCTTGATTCTTCTCTTTACTTCACGTCACTCATCAATAGTTCTTACCATGTCAGCATTTAAAATACGTGAAGAACCTGACCATTTCTTAATTCCTCTGCCTCAGTCGTCTTAGTCATAGCCACAGTCATCTCTGATCTGGTGTACATACAATAGTAGCTTCTTAACTCACATCCTTGTTTTTTCCCTTGCCTTTTAATAGTTCAGTTTTCACACAGCAATCAGAGCAGTTCTCTAAAAATGTCATATCATGTTGATTTCTTACTTGAAATTGTCCAGTAGCCTCACACAAAACTCTTTACCATGGCTCAAGTTCTTCTCTGACTTCATTTCCTACTCTTCCTTCTCCCTCGTTCCTGTTGAGCTGTACAAGCTTTTTGTATTTGTCCACATACCCTAGGTTATTTTCACATCAGGACCTTAGCAAATTTGAAGACGTTTTCTATTTTCTCTTTCTGAATGTTTTTCCTTCAGATATGTATTTGTTATTCACATCATTCATAAGACCACAAATGCTTTGTAAAATGTGTATTTTAAAATATAGCAGCTCATAAAAACCTGATGTAGTTATGAGTGTATATGTTTGTGTTTAAAATCCCAAAGATTAAAAAAAAATGTCAACAGGATTTTGAGGCCTGCTGAGTTACAAAAATGCTATTTGTGAAAAAGGTTGATGTAAATTTTTTATGAATGAGCTCTAAGTATTTCCAATCACTGTTAGGAAAAAGTCCTGAGTGGAATTTTGCTACATTGTCCTTGAAAGTTATTTCAGATATTCATATGTTCCCAAAGAGCTGTACAGTATTGCCACTTAACTTTAACCCAGGGTAATATGAAAAAGACTTTCTGCTGTATTATTAATAACATATTTTAAAATAGGGTACGCATGGGCAAATGCTATAAAATATTCTATAAATATGTGAAGTGCGGTGGGGGAAATATTCAAGGGTAGTAATTGTATGTTTTATTGAAGGAAAAATTTAGCTCTTTAATATTAGCTGGTTACTTTTACTGGCCAACTTTTACATAGAGTTTTCAGACATTGTTGTCTATCTTAAAGTAAAATTGATTTGTTTCTGTAAAAATAGTTGACAACTGTAAAATGCTTAATGGTCCACAAATGTTTATGCACATCCCTTCATTTAATACTTCAAACAACCCTCTGTGAGGAAGGCAGTATTTTCCATGCTTTACAGATCAGTAAATGGACTTGTTCACAGGACTTGCCTCGAATCACAAAACCAGTAAACAATGTAGTTTGAATTCAGACTCTGTTCTTCTGATCTCAAAACCTTGAGCCCCTTCTACAACATAATGCTGATGATTTAAACTTTAACAAGCCAAATGAGAACAGGTCCAAGTCACTGTGGCATTTGTCTCTAAACTGTATGTGAAGGACTGTGTTCTTGTTGACTGGAGTGAGTGAGTGACTAGAGCTAAGTGTCCTGTGATGCTGAGCAATCATTATCTCAGGAACCTGTTTGCAGTGGAGTCCGCTTAATGTGACTGTCAGATTTTCATTGTTTCCTGGGGCGGTAATATGAATTGTTAATGGCAGGAAATTCTAACACATTTTAGTCCTAGGTTTGTGTAAAAAGGTTCCGTGAGTACTTTTGATTATTAACTTTGTAGTATGAGCACAGAGCAATTTCATCACATGAACACTCTTTTCAACATAATGAGAATAGGCTTGTATCCAAGAGAAAAACTACCTTTCACTGGAAATTCTTCTAAAAACATCCGGATCCATAGATTATGATTTACTAGAAAAAGAAAAAAACATAAGAAAACTCATCAGTGTAGAAATGACTGGAACTGTTTTTTGTACCAGCCAATGAGAATTTTAAACTTTGGTTTGTATTGCAAATGATTCTTGCAAATTTCAATAATCATTTTGAAATAATAGTAAAGGTAGCAAAAATAGGTGTCTTTTTGTTCCTCTTAAATAGAAAATATTTCATCATTTTGGAAACTCATGTGAAAGCTCAATTGAAAAAACTCTTTGAATGGAAAGAGTTGATTATATTGTAATAGGTAGGTAATTTATGAAAAGTATAGTTGAATGCCACCTTGTACAAAGTACTCTTATAGGAGCTGTAAAAGATATTTATAATGTAAGAAAAAGCCATGACCTCCAGCAGCTCATTTGACAGATGATGAGATAATACATACACATGCACACGTACACACACACACTCACATTTGTGTTGAAAATTTAAATGACTGTATAAGAAATTATGTGGTGAGTACTAAATGGTAGATATGAACAATATATTCTGGAGATACTACCCAGTAATTATCAGAGTTGTTTTCCTGAGGAAGGTACTTAGGTAAGTAAAGTATAGATGTAGAAGAATATTCTTGGCAAAACGGCTGTGAGCAGGTGCCTATCAATGGCAAAAAATCAGAAGCTGTTTTCTCAAAGAAGAAATGAAGGATTGGGCTGGAAATAAAGGTACAGACTGAGATTATGAGGGACCTTGAAGGAGAGGATAATTTAAGGAATTTAACATTCAGAATACTTAATTTTTTTTACATTTAAATTGCTGTGTAAACATCTAAAATTTGTTTTAATTTTGAATATGCTTTTGCCTGTAATGATACATTTTTGTTTCTGCTTTGGCTATTTTTTTTCTATTAAAATCTATCCTGTGGTTATGTCATTAAGAAAGAATAAAGTATATTTGGAAATACCCTAGAACAGGAAACTTTTGAACCTGTCCCAGAGGATATTTTTTTCTCCATTTTCAATGAAATAACTAGCAGAATATTGATATTAATTCTTTTATTTTAAATTGGAAGTTTAATTTCTAAGTTAAATGTGGAAAAGCACCAGCACATCTAGTTTCTTCTGTTCTACATTTCAGTCTTACCTGCCTTTTAATGAAAATAGTATCAAATTCTCCTACAAAAGGATAAAAACTGTTAAGGAAACCTCAGAGGAACACCCTTTTCCCCTCTAAGGCAGATGAAAATCTGCACATGGAGCTGAAAATCTTTTCTGAGCACAAAATTTCATAACACTTATTTCTGTTCTCCTTTTTTGGAATATACCAGTGTAAACCTTTCCTCCTATTCATTTATTCTGAAAGGGCTTGCCTTTTCCTAAGTCACATGTGAGGTTAGTTATGTAGATCGGTATGTGAGTGCAGCGGTGGATGTGTCCCAAGATAACCACCTTCTGCAACTTTAAGGTTGAGCCATTACCCCTGTGCCCACCAGGCTTCATTTGGCCTTTTAAAAAAGATACTTTTCCTTTTAGTCTTCCTAGCCTGAGAACTGATGTCAGCAGTCTTTTAACTGGTATTTGGTACACAAACTGTACTTATCTCCATTAACTCACTTGATTTCACTTCTGTGCTTGTTTTTAGATGCTTGAGAGTTTCTAAAGCAGCTTTTGAAGGAGACTCCAGTAGCAAACAATTAAGATCACATTGAACTTTTCAATAATCCTGCTCTGTTCAGGGCAAAGCAGGAAAAGATAGGACTGCTTTCAGACTGCTTTCTGAAAGGAAACGTGTTAAAGGAAGGAAAAAAAGCCTTTAAATCGCAAATGACTATAGATAGATAATAATGAGGCCTCTGTGTAGAATGTTAACACTTGAAGAATTTCAGTGAGGATAGATGGAATTTCTGTGTAGCAATCAACTACTTTTCAGTAGTTTGACATTTAAAAAGAACAAAGTTACCAGTATTTTACCACAGTTATAATAACAAAAAGATTTTAAGAATATTACCAAAAATAATCTCAGAGGATCAGCAATTTTTTCCAGATTATTGATGAAAACTACCTCTGATATTAATCTCTTTCATTTTTCTTTTCTACCTCTCTTGATATCCAGCATTAATTATACTTTAATAAAGATTGAATTAAACAAGTTAATGACCTGGGCCAGCGTGTTCAGTAAGGAAAGATCTTCCCACAAAGCATCATGGCAGCTTTGTTCATTTGCAGCTCCCTTCATCACGTTTAAGTTGTCCAGTTTATTTCTTTCAACCCTGAGGTTTCTTTTTCATTAAATGGTCAGATTTGGGTTAATTACCCCAAACACACAATCTTTCAGTGAATCTTTTCTCCCCTTTTCGAAACTGTTGAGATATGACCCTAGTTAATTGTCTGGTTGCACTCTTGTACTGTGTTTATGCTCATATTGTAGGAAAAGTTACCACAAAAGAAGAGATATAGCAATAAGAAATGTCACTGACACCTGACACAGAGCCTCGCGTGTAATAAGTGCCCTGTGACTATTTCTTGGACCACTGATGAATGAACAAATGGCCAACATTAATTACTTACCACCTGCTAAGCCCTTAAACTTAAGAAATCCTCAAACAGCTTCATATGTCCATCTCAGCACATGTTTGTTGTCAGCCCTCCGCACCTCTCCTTTGATAGTCCTCTAAGAGAGAGGTAACCACCAGTGGAGCGTGATGAACCAGTTAATGCTTTGAAGTTTTGCTGCCTGGGCAATTTTGCATTATCTGGAGAATATCTTATATGTATACAGTGTACCCAAACATTTGTTTAATAAAATGATAGAAGAGATTGTCAATATATATAATCAAAAAGTAGGTATTCAAACAGTGGTTTCTGTTTGACTTTGGGATATGTTGTTATATGTTTCTCAATGCATATTGACTTTCTTATTTTCTCCTAACAATTGATTGGTATCCTTTGGAGAGACATGACTTTGTATGTTTTGTTTTTGGATTCTAGAGGAGCCTTAAAAGTATCCTTTCAGATATTACACACACACACAATTTGATACTTTGTGTTATATATGTTAGATACTAATTTACATCATATCTTTATGTGATATATGATATTGACATTTTAAAAATACAGTATATTGTATTTTATTTGTTTCATATTGCCTTTCTGTAGAATATAAGTCAAGAGGGAAGAATGTTGTCTGGTTCACCACACTTCGTCCAACACTATACCTGGCATGGAGTAGGCACTCAGTAAATGAAATTAAAAAGCAGATGCTTTGGACAGCATGGTGACTGTAGTTAACAGCAATAACAAAGCAAATGTTTTTCAATAAGAGGCTTATTGCTAATTTGTAGTTTAGCGAGTGCTCTAGTTTAATTTAAATAGTCTTATTCATTTTCAGTGATTGTCAAACCTGACCTTATATTTGCTTTCTTTTTTTTTTTTTTAGGAAGAATCCCCAGCACAAGATAGAATATAGACATAGTACATTTCCAGGTAAGTAATTTTACTTCAGGAAACTCAAAATGAAACCTTCAGATGGATTCTCTTGTTTAAACCTAGAGACAATTGCCACTTATTTTAATGAGTTTTTAAAAATCTCTGCTGCTGTGAATTTGTTGAATTATTGATTTTAATGATTTTCTTAGATTTGAAAATGATAAATTTTTACATAGATTTTTCTACAATCATTGTCTAACAGTGTATTGTATATATATTTTCCTTTGTATCTGTTACAATTCTTTTGTTTGCAGGTACCTTGAAACAAAATCTCAAACTGGCCTGAAAGATAGAGACCATATTGACTTCTTTTACTGAAAAGTCCACAAGTAGGGCTAGATTAGACAAGATTTGTTGCTTCAGCTCATTGATTAATAATGTCAATAATGTCATCAATAACCCACTTTCCTTCCATCATACTGTCCTTAGAGGAGTGATTTTTATCCTAAGACTGGCTGCTCTCCCCAGCAGGGAACTATATGCATCCTTATTCAGCTGGGATGATAGCATCCATGTTTACACCTAAGGGGAGAGAGAAAACAGCTTTGATTCTTGCTATTCCTAGGAAAAATCATGAAACTAAAAAAAAAAAAAAAAGTTTTAAATCACATTCTTATTCTTGAATGAATCACTGTGACCACTGATTAGTTTGTTCTACCCTTAGAACCAAAGTAGAGTCTCTTTCTTCAAAACCACAGAGATTCTCAGTAGAAACTATTGTTTTAGGGGAAGAGAAATAGGGGACAAACACCAAAGAAACAACTCTCGAATGATCATCAGTCCAGCTTACATCAGCCTGTTTTGCCTTGTTTCCTTTGCTTCTGAACTCTAATATTTTTTCATTTTAATAAATTCTGGCTTCTTTGTATCATTTATATAATGCAGTGGCCAATTCAGCATCCAGTATTTCTGCCCACAGAGTGAGAGAATAAACTGTATATACAGGCTATGCCCACATGCATTTGTATATGTATACACACAGCCAACTTGTAACCAAGTGATAAAAATAATTAATTTCACCAGAGGGGAATTCTATTTACTGTTTCTTATTAAAACACACTTTAGTGTTTTAGTACTCCAGACACAAATATGATCACTTTATCTCAGTTAATATGATATGGAGGTTATATGTTATACTTTCCTTACTGAGACTGTATCTGAAGCTGTAGCATTTATGGTTGTTAACTTTCAAAAGTTCAAAAATATTATTTTGAACAGTAATATAATAATATTTGATGAAAACTCTGTTTTATTGACTAATTTTAGCATTTTCCCATGAAAGAGCATTTGACAGATTTGATTATCTTTGTAGAACTAGGAGCGATTTTCCTGAAAACTGTCAATACACAACATATGGCGTTGTTAAAAAGTATCTGAATTTTCTTTGAAAAATTGCTTTGAATTATCATTGCAAGATCTTCTGAATGAAGAACATATTTTTAGAACATTTAACTTTTTTAAGAAAAATTTTTATTTCATTGAAAATACTTTTTTAAATAATAGGATATTTTGACATAACAGTTTAGCTTATATAGTTAATGTACTTTCAAGAGTTGTTATGTGGCAGTATAGTCAGGATATCTCTTCCTACTATAAAACCTATAAGTTAAACTTACTTATATTTTAAAATTTTATAAGTCTCATTATATTTCTTAGAGATATCTGACATAAATTCTAACATACGTGTTTTTATTATTTCCCAAATCCTTAAAATTTAACATTACCCAGATCTTGCTTTTTGTTAGGATTTATCAGGGTAACTTAGAGAATTTTAAGTAAAGTTGGTCTTTAAGATGGTAGGATTTCAGTTATCTTTGTTTCTTAGTTTTGGGTAGGTGGGTATAGGACATCCCAGACAAACTGAGTAATAGATTGGTCAGGGGCATTGAGGTAGAAAATAATAAGTTGTGTTTGGAATTAGAAGGTGGATCAGTTTAACTGACAGGGAGAGTCTCTGCAGTTACTGTGAATGAATGATACTCTTGTTCAGTCACTAAGTCATGTCTGACTCTTTGTGACACCATGGACTTCAGCACAGCCTGCAGCACATCAGGCTTCCCTGTCCTTTACTGTCTCCCAGAGTTTGCTCAAATTCATGTCCATTGAGTCGGTAATGCTCTCTTAAATTTATCTCATCCTCTGCCGCCCTTTTCTCCTTTTGCCTTCAGTCTTTCCCAGCATCAGGGTATTTTCCAATGAGTCGGCTCTTCACATCATGTGGCCAAAGTATTGGAGCTTCAGCTTCAGCATCAGTCCTTCCAGTGAATATTCAGGGTTGATTTCCTTTAGGATTGACTGGTTGGATCTCCTTGCAGTCCAAGGGACTCTCAAGAGTCTTCCCCAGCCCCACAGTTCTAAAGCACCCATTCTTCAGTGCTCAGCCTTCTTTGTGGTCCAACTCTCACATCTGTACATGACTACTAGAAAAACCATAGCTTTGACTAGACGGACTTTTGTCAGCAAAGTGATATCTCTGTTTTTGAATATGCCATCTAGGTTTGTCATAGCTTTTCTTCCAAGGAGCAAGTGTCTCAATTCCATGGCTACAGCACTGTTTGCAGTGATTTGGGAGCCCAGGAAAAGAAAATCTGCCACTGTTTCAACTTTTTTCCCATCTGTTTACCATGAAGTGATGGCACTGGATGCCATGATCTTAGTATTCTGAATGAGTTTTGAGTCAGCTTTTTCACTCTCCTTTTTTACCTTCATCAAGAGGCTTTTTAGTTCCTCTTCACTTTTTGCCATGAGGGTGACATCACCTGCATATCTGAGAGTGTTGTTATTTCTCCTGAGCATCTTGATTCCTGCTTGTTCTTCTTCCAGCCCTGCATTTCTTATGATGTACTCTGCATATAAGTTAAGTAAGCAGGATGACAGTATGCAGCCTTGTTATACTCCTTTCCCAATTTTGAACCAGCCTGTTGTTCCATGTCCAATTCTGATTGTTGCTTCTTGACCTGCAGACAGGTTTCTCAGGAGACAGATAAGGTGGTCTGGTATTCCCATCTCTTTAAGACCTTTCCACAGTTTATTGTTATCCACACAGTCAAAGGCTTTTGCATAGTCAGTGAAGCAGAAGTAGATGTTTTTCTGGAAGTCTCTTGCTTTCTCTATGATCTGTCTGTTGACTATGAATGATACTAGAGGAATGCATTGAGGTCAGATTGTAGAAGCTCTTGAAAGCTAGACCAAAGATGTGGTGACAAATAACTAATGATGAATTGTCCAAATTAGAGTAGAGGAAGCCGTATGGAGATTAGTTAGGTAGGTGAATGAAGGACCAGAACTACTGCCATGAGAATGGAAAAACAGGATTTGATACAAGTGAGATTCTGAAAGAAGAGTGATGAGGAATTTCCAACTTGTTGGCCATGGTGTGGGGGATAGGATGAATCAAAGGAAATAGGAATGAATGAAAATTAACGTACAAATTATTAGGAGCTTAGAGATGATAATAGAGATCAGGAGGAAAAACTAGGTAGTTTGAGGGTTTGGTTTTTTTTAAAGTTACACATGTTAAATTTGAGGTGAAAGTGAAGTCCCTCAGTCGTGTCCGACTCTTTGTGACCCCTGGACTGTAGCCTACCAGGCTCCTCCCTCCATGGGATTCTCCAGGCAAGAATACTGGAGTGGGTTGCCAATTCCTTCTCCAGGAAATTTTCCCAACCCAGGGATTGAACCCTGGTCTCCTGCATTCCAGGCAGATACTTTAACCTCTGAGGTGGTGTGTCATTAATCCATAATAAAACAATAAAAGTTATAATAGAGACCCATATACTGTATACCAACTACTCTAGAATTTTATAATATAAAATAACTATGAAACTTATTATTTAATTTCTGATTTGTAGCACTTCTAAAACACTTCAGTCTAAAATTTTCCCACACATGAAACAATTTATGCCATGTATTTCTATTTTTGTAGGTTTGACTGTAATCATCTGTTCAGCTCTTTGTTTATCTAGTTGGTTTTAAAGTTTTACTAACTTTCCACACTTTTTCAGAGTGCTACGTACAGTTTTAGCACAGCATATTGAATAAAAGAGTAATTAATGCTAGAAAATTTTTATTGTAAACTTTTTTAGCTACCTTATTTGCTGACAACATTTGAAAGAAATTATCATCATTGTTATATCACTTGATTATTAGAGTCATTCTCTGTGGGTTTTATTATTATGTGACAGGCATGATTCAAGGGAATCAGTACTGTTCGTGACTGAAATTTAGAATGTTCTGCTGATCTGATAACTATTTCAGTATTTCTCTAGTTCTCCAATCATATGCATACCTATGCATATATAGGCTTTTTTCTTTTCAGAAGTGGAATCTAAAAGATGTAGAAAGTAAGCTATTAAGTAAGGTTAGTGATGCTAAATGGGATTTTGTAAACTGCTGCTTACTGTGGGAAAAGCTGAGAGATTGTAGAACATGAAAAAGGCAAATGCAGCGGTGTTTTTAAAAAGAAATAAACTTAATGTATTAATATAATAAAGTAGATAGACCTGCACAAACTGCTTTTCCAAAGTTAAAGTATGAATACCCAACTAATAGCTTGGTTCATTACAAAGATCAGTCTTCCATAGTAAAATGAGAATTTAAACATCTTTATTCTTGTAGTATGTAGTAAGCTTTCATCTTTAGAGATATTGGGCTAAAATATTTTTTCACTTAGATGAAAATTAATATCCTAATTCTAAGATTTACTGGACAAGAAAATAAAATCTGAAGAATTATTGATGTTAAACTATAAATCTGCTATGAAACATCTGTCTTCGTATTTCCTGTTACCAGAAAACTGTTTGGAGAAAATCAGCAATTTGGAAAGATTTTTTTCTCCACATAAACATTTTCCAGCATGCATATAACACAGTGTACTCTTCAGTAGCTTTGCAGACTTGGTTCTTTGGATAGGAACTTGATGGTAAAATTTTAAATCGTATAGGAAATGTTAGGTACAAATTTGATATAATATAAATATTATAAATACTTCTGCAAAAAAAGAAAAGTCAGAAATTACCACATCCTAATAATACCAAATAGTTAATAGCATGTTCTTTCAAATATGTTAAAGAGTTTGTTACTTTTTCTAGACTTTGTTATTTTTCATTATTATGGTAGAAAGTATTATCCATCACTTTTTAAAAATAAGTGACAGCTTATTTCTCTTGTGCTGCTTTCAAATAGTCAAGCTGTCAGCCTGTCTGTACGTTTCATATTCCTGTAGAGAAAATGAAGATTCTTGCTTTGTTCTTAAAATTAGAACTTTGGGGTTGGAAAGGATCTTTGAGGTCATTTAATCAACATCATTTGCTTCACAGATAAAAAGATAAACTCCACTAAATGCCTTGATTTATGACACAGATCTTTAAACTTCTACCCTCTCAGTATATATCTTTTTCTTAAACCATGTCATTTTTTAGAGACTTCTTATTGGGTGGGGGTATTGGAACATCACAGATAAACAGTCACTAGCAGCTAGAAACTTAAAAGTGACCTAAGTGAAGATAGAGAAAAAAAAATTACTACTTCCGAGCTCACCTTGACTTGGAAGAAACATGCTTATTTCTGATTTCTTAGACATGCTCAACAATTAGGTTTCAAATAAACTATTTGTATATGAGAAAATGCTAAATGTAGGCTCTTATTTTTCCAAAAAATGGCATTATACTGTTTAATTCTGTGGAAATCTGTTGGAAGTCACAACTACAAAAAATAAAGCCACAAAAATTGTTTTTTTGCTATTGCTTAAAAATATTAAACAGCTATTATTCCATCTCAGGCTCTCACTGTTGTACTTCAATAAGCTTTGTACTAACCATGGTGTTCTGTGTACAGTGTTGGGGTCTTGGTTTGGGATCGTCTATAATGTGACTCCTCATGACTGAGTTCTCTAAACAACATGCTTCCTTGTCTGAGAGGGTTTCTTTGAATTTTTTGTGTAGCAAGCAGTGTTATAACAAGGTTTATATGAACTTTACTGGCTTCATCACTTTAAATCCAGATACTCAGATACCATGCTTCTGCTTGCTCAGGGAATACATGCATGGGTGTCTATTCCTGCTTTCTGTGAATGCCCCTTTGCATAAGACTTAATTGTTATGGTAAAGACAGACATTCTATTCCTATGTTATGTGCTAGTCATATTTATTTCAGAACCATGCTTCCTGAGATTATTCCCATGATTCAGGAAATCATGAAATAATTCAGATCAACAAATGTGCCAATTCAGCATTTTCTAGTAAATAAAGTTTCATCATCTCTATGGCCCAGTTATACCTTCAGCACTTAAAAAAAAGCCCTCCCATCTAGATGCCGTTTGTATTGTAGAATATTTGAAGTCACTACTACAGAATTTGCTACAAGAGGGTCCATTTAATTGGTTCCACAAAAAATGTCAGCATTCAAAATCTTGTCGTGAAATGTGGACCTGGAACCACTAGGAAGGGGCATAGGGCTGAGTTCTGGCACTGACTTGCCCTTGTCATGACTTTGCCTTGCTCATGTCAAGCAGTTCTTTAGGTGCTTTCACTTAAAGCACAAAGAGCCAGTTCATATGAAGTAGAGGGAAGGGAATTTGACTACCAGCTACACTGAGTTCTGTTACATATGGTTATTTCAGATTCGAAACCTCTTGCTAAAGAACGTGAATGTGATGTTATGATTTTATAGATAAAAACAATTTTTTGATGAAATGAGTGGGATTCTTCTGATTAATATGTCATTATTGCTTTGGCAAATGAACCTACCCAGTAAGTTGCTGAAGATTCCCAGGATTCATTGATGCTTAAAATTCCTTCAGTTATCAGGATTCAAATAAAAGTCTGTAATACAATTCATTGTGTTGACAGGCAGGCTAGTGATTAAAAGTGTAGGTTATAATAAATATATAATAAAGCATTTCTGTAAACTGAAGGTGTTCAGCAGTTGATTTGCAGATGGTTCATTTATTCATTCATATATTTAGCAAATATGAGTCTATAAGTGTCTTTTATATGTTAGGCATTGTTGGAGGAGTTGAGGATACAATAGAGACAGAACTTGCTCTTGTAGAATTTCACACAGGTGGACAGTACACATGTTAACAATTGTGTGATGTCATGTAGTGATAACTGCTAAGAAGAAAAATAAAGCTGTGTAAGAGGACAGAAGGAAGGAAGCTGTGGGCTTCCCTGGTGGCTCAGATGGTAAAGCGTCTGCCTGCAATCCTGGAGACCCAGGTTTGATCCCTGGGTCGGGAAGATCCCCTGGAGAAGGAGTGGCAACCCACTCCAGTACTCTTGCCTGGAAAATTCTATGAACAGAGGAGCCTGGTAAGCTACTGTCCATAGGGTCACAAAGAGTCGGACATGACTGAATGACTTAAAGAGGACAGAATGGCAAGGGTGTATATGGGGGTGGGAGGCATTTCAAATAGGACAATAAAAGAAGGATTCTGATAATTTGATATTAGAGCAGAAGGCTGAAGGAAAGACCTAGCCAGGTGATTCTCTGAGGGATGGGTATGTTAGGCAGTGGGAAGGATGATTCAGAAGCCCTAGAGATGATCCTGTTGGTTTATTCAAGGAGCAGTGAAGAGAG
Source organism: Aepyceros melampus (assembly GCA_006408695.1). NCBI lineage: Eukaryota > Metazoa > Chordata > Mammalia > Artiodactyla > Bovidae > Aepyceros > Aepyceros melampus. Next base: position 342,270 of record SJXQ01008661.1, read on the forward strand.
TGTAGGATTGGAACAATGAGTAAGTGAAGAATGGCAGGTGAGACAAGAAAAGCTAGTGAACCAGTTTTGTAGAGTCCTGGAGCCAAGAGCTACAATTGAGGACTTCAGATCTTATTCTGAGGGAGATAAAAAGCTATTGGGAGGTTTTTTGGCTTCTTTGTGAAAAGATAAGAGTAGAAGTAGGGAACCCAGCTAGGAGGATATTGGAATAGACCAGGAAGAGGAGATGTGAGAAGTGGTGGATATATTTTGATGGTAGAGCCAACAGGATCTTTTGACATGAAATATTATGGAGGATATTCAAGGATAACTCCAAGGTTTCTTGCCAAAACAATTGGAAGAGGCTTCCCTGGTAGCTCAGTGGTAAAGAATCTGCCTGCCATTGCAGGAGATACAGGTTCAATCCCACATGCCTTTGAACAACTAAACCTATGCACCGCAATTACTGAGCCTGTACTCCAGAGCCTGGGATCTGCAGCCTCTGAACCCATGTGCTACAAGTACTGAAACCCACACACCGTAGAGCTTGTGCTCCACAATGAGAAAAGCCACTGTGATGAGAAGCTTTTGTATCGCAACTGGAGAGTATCCCCCACTCACTGCATCTCAAGAAATTCTGCATAGAACAAAGACCCAGCATAGCCGAAATAAAGTAAATAAAATTATTTTTTAAAAAATTGGAAGGTTGGAAGAGTCATATATATGTTCAAGATTGATAAGAGAATAACCACATTTGGGTGAAGCATCTCAGGAGCTGTGTTCCGGAAGTGTTGCATTTCAGATTTCTGTTAGTCACTACGTAGGGATGGTACACTGGCAATGAGATAAATGAGTCTGGAATTTGCGCTGTGGTCAGAGCTTAAAATATAAATTTGGGGATTTAGGATATACAACTAGATAGAATCATCTAAGGACTATATTTGGAGAAGGAAATGGCAAACCTGCTCCATTTTTCTTGCCTGGAGAATTCCATGGACAGAGGAGCCTGGCAGGCTACAGTCCATGGAGTTGCACGGAGTTGGACACCACTGGGTGACTGAATACAGCATAAGGAGTATCTTAGAGAAGAGGTCCCAGCCTGAAATCTGGGCACTCCAAAATTTGAGGTTGAGAAGATGAGAAAGATCCAGCAAAGATAAAGCAGGAGAACCTGAAGTAGTTTCAGCTTTGTATATATTTTCCTTCTAAATCTGCTAAGCTAATTTCTGAATCTAAAACAAGACTCTTAATTGAGATGGCATTATTTATATATATGAGATACTTCCAAGAGCAAAATGGTCGAGAACAGAAACATTGCTGTTCTTTCTTCCTCACTTCCTTTCCCATCTGCAAACTATCCTCTAAATGGTTTTTAATTGTTTTCTATCATAAAAGTTACATGAGGAGTTGAGGTTAGTTAGACATAAAACATGCCCTCAAGAGGCAGATAAAAAGTGTACACAAATAAATATAATCTCAGACTTTCCTCAAGGAACTGGTGTGCTTCTTATGCTAATGAGAATTGAGTAAGTTTTTATATAGCCTTTTTGGCTTTTTGCTACCAAGAAACTTAGGGAGAAATTTGATGCTCAGTCTATATTGATTATTTTAAAAATTGAGGTTGATATACTTACATTCTGCTTTCTTTGTTCTCAATTTCTACTTTTATTTGTGTTATCTCATGATAACACAGGCTTCCCAGGTGGCACTAGTGATAAAGAATCTGTGCGGGAGACCAAGGGATATAGGTTTCATTCCTGGGTTGGGAAGACCCCCTGGAGCAGGAATTGGCAACCCACTCCAGTATTCTTGCCTGGAGAATCCCATGGACAGAGGAACCTGGGGGGTTACAATCCATGGGGTTGCAGAGAGTCAAACATGAGTGAGCAACTAATCACAGTAAGCACATGATTATAAGCTGTCTCAAATCCCCTTGGAATGAATAGTGATATTAAGAAAGAAAGAAGTGTCTGGGCTATGAAAGTTAAAAAGACAAATAAATTACTTTCTTTGTCATCATTCTGCCTTGAAAAATTTTCCTGTCAAATTTCTTTCATTTCAGTTATATCTGTTACACATGAATGTTTTAGGAAAAAGCTAACTGAAGCATATGTGTGTGCTTAATCGCGTCCGACTCTTTGCAACCTTTAGACTACTACCTTTGTCCATGGGATTATCCCAGCAAGAATACTGGAGTGGGTTGCCATTTCCTCCTCCAGGGGATCTTCCCGACCCAGGGATCAAACCTGCATCTCCTTTGTCTTTTGCATTGCAGGCAGATGCTTTACGTGATGAGCCATTGAGGAAACCCCCACTGAAGCATATTCAAAAGTACAAACATTTCTAACCTTTAAATATTGCACATCATCCTAGAGTCTCTCACTGCCTTATTTTAAACCAACTCTGTTGCTCTCTGTGAAAAGAAAACTGGGATGAGGGAAGAAATTAGTTTTGAGACAGAAGTATTTTAGAATTGTAATTCTACTATTATGATATTACTTAGAAACCTGTAAATTCTGATGGTTGTTACCACAGTAATTCTAGTCTTACCAAAGTGTGAGCTATAAGATCTGTAAAGCTAAATTTTTCAAAGTCTGTAAGCTTATATGTCCTCATTTGGTCTCAACTCTGGTGTGTCACCTGGAGAAGGAAATGGCAACCCCCTCCAGTATTCTTGCCTGGAGAATCCCATGGACAGAGGAGCCTGGTGGGGTGTAGCCCATGGGGTCACAGGAGTCGGACCTGACTGGAGCAACTGAGCACACACACACGGGTGTGTCAATCAGATTGTGCTAGCTTTGTGGTGATAACAAATAGTCCTCAAATTTCAGTGCCTTATAACAATAAATAGGTGCATTTCTCCTTCATGTTAACATACATGTAGCTGCATGTTGGGTGTTTCCCTGTCTCACGTGTGTCTCATCCTGAATCCAGGCTGAAGGATCAGCCACTATCTGGGGCACACTATTCTCCTCAGTTCAGTTCAGTTCAGTCGCTCAATCATATCCGACTCTTTGCGACCCATGAATTGCAGCACACCAGGCCTCCCTGTCCATCCCCAACTCCCAGAGTTCACTCAGACTCACGTTCATCGAGTCAGTGATGCCATCCAACCAACTCATCCTCTGTCGTCCCCTTCTCCTCCTGCCCCCAATCCCTCCCAGCATC